>DWTF01000910.1:0-10141 GCA_018250225.1 Udranomia kikkawai
ATCGAACCCACGACATCTCGATCGTAAGATTGACACACTACCCATTGGGCTATTGCCGCTTATATTATATATTTACAACTATGTTTTAAGACATTCTTCAACCATGTGCGATGAAATCAATAAAACGTATCCATACACATGTTTCAATCTACTAGGAGCGAATAAAACACGAGTGTTGCATTCGCTTCCTGAATTGTATCCACTGACAGCGAAATGAAAGTATCTATCGGGAGACGAGAATTGTGCTCAAATTGATTTTGCCTGTGGCCCACGGCGGCGTCTTCCATTACTTATTTTATATCAGCCGTCTATCTTCCACTGTTTTCTGTCAACCGATTGTAACAGGAATTCCTAATACTCCCGGAAAACAATAAACAAGTAGGTGAATGATTTCTGTATGACGGATTTATTTGTTGCCATTTTTGCTCTTTTTATAGCGTCGCTTTGCGTTACTGAAATAATGAGTGTCGTCTGATGTCTATATTTTGTGTCGAGTTAATGAGACTTTAAAAACACTTTAGTTCACTAAGGACCTGACCTGATAATTGAGGAAGGGAGATTGTAATAATTTGTAACATATGTACATTGGTGTAGATAATTAGGCTCAAAACTATAAAAGTGCTGTTTATTCTTTTTTTCTAAGTTTTTTTAGACATTCTTCTATACGATAAAACCTTTGATAAGATTTTTACAAGGCTAGTACACTACCCATAAAACAGTCCCTTTATAGCTATTTTTTACTTAGAGTATATCAAAAATAATAATAGTCTTTACTTTTCATTTTTATGCACACAAACGACTTTTTACGTTAAGACGGGAACTTTTATTATATTGCAGAACTTTTTATTATTTTCAATTTTAAAACTAACTTTTACTACATACTGTAGACATTGTAAAGCAGTTGAAACTTATATCTGCTAAGCACGCTGTTTTGGTAGATTCGTCAAATAAAAATCATAAATGATCCAGACGCTCACAATCTAAGTCAGCACACTCGTAAAAATTGTGGTCTCTTCAAATTGCAATAAATTGGGATTAAATAAAATACAATATCGAAACCGTCTATATAATATGTTTTAGTGGACTGTGCTGCACGAATCTAAATTGAAATAAAATCGAAACACCTGTTTTTGGATACAATACTAACAATTTTTGCTCGATTGTGATGTTGCCATTTTGTAAAGAAAGAGCGTCTTATACTATCCAAAATCAATGTATATGAGTGTACGCTACGCTATTACACATATTCTACTATAAAAGATTTAGATCAGCTCACCTTTAGCATCTTTTCAATATATATCATGGTTTTTGCATGTATCTCGGTTATTTTTTTATCTGTACTAATAAGTTATACTATAGAAAAGCAGTTTAGTTATTAGTCTTGATGTTGTTAGCTCCAGCTAAGTACAGCGATTTGGGTTTGCGTGCGATCACGTCCGAATATATTCCCTTTGACATTTACTTCTATCGCTACAAATAATGCTGACATTTTTATTTAACTAGGCCTCAATTGTCCCCAAGGCATTACGTAGGCCCAAAAATTCATTGGAGCGTTGTTTAAACTAGCCTTTTTACCGTATTCGGTTCGCGTGTCTGTAGTTTATTCAGGTTAACCCGACTTAGGTACATGGAGGAACCTCCAGACTAAAGTTACAAAGAAATTTGGACCTTAAGCCTTTGTGATAAGAGTTCTTTCTTAGTCTAGATGGAGTAGGTCCAAAAAATGTTTGCGATCACGAGGTCTGTCAATGTCAACTTTAGTTTGTTGATTACTGAATGCTGATCCTGGGTCTTATCTTCGGGGCATTAGTGTAAAATGTATAAGTAAAAACATGAACTCCGGGACAGATTGACAAAATAGATTAAAAATGATCTGGTATAAAGGTGGATTTGTGTTTTATTGTCTTACCACTGCCTTTTAGTATATTTTCAGCAAATATAATAAACATTTTTATTTATTTCATTAATCGAATATTTTGCTGAAAGTTTAGTGTTAGTTAAGCAAATTCCTAATGTCATATGAAATAAAGCAATGCAATTATATCAATTAGTTAATACTCTTAATCATCCTAGAAATATATAGATAAGGTTACACTTATACTACAACTAAAAATGGTGTCCAAAAAAGCATAAAACGTTTTTGAATTTAATTAAGATATGTCTTCACCTAAAATATTATTATAGCATAATATAATCTATAGTATTTTAGTTACATAAACAAGTAAATGAGTCATTTGTCCTATACTAGTAAAACTAGTTGATGATTACAAAATTGCTTCAGTTGCATCAACTTGTACATTTTGTATCAGAGAACATTTAGTATGGTTTATCTTGTGGATTGTCCAATAAATATAGTTGATAGCAGATAGTTCTATCAAACGTTATAATTTATGTCTAGTACTGACTAATCATAAAGCGGGTAATTCTTTATCGTTTTATATATTGAAATTGTGTTTGTTGGTTTGTATTTAAAGTATATTTTCCGATTATATTATTATATGTATCTTTGTAGTAGATACAATACACGGTGATTTATTGTATAGTGAATTGAATACAATACTTTAATCAATATTCTTTATCGATGTATAATAACTTTTTTCTATTGATAATATATTTAATATTATCATTTTCAGCTTTCATGTCTCTCGAGATGATAAAAAGCAATTATTTATTCAAATTCAATTAATCCACTGCATGATTCATTAGTATGAACCAATAGATGCTGTAATAGATTAATGCGCGTGGAATTTGAATAAATTAAGCCCCGCATTATTGTATTAGTTCTAAAGGTTGTAGAACTTTTTACGATTTTTAACAGTAGCGCTCGTGCTGCTGTGTTCTGGTTTGAAGGGTGGTCAGGGAGACAAACTCAACTGAAGCGTTCCAACTTAGTTCTCAGGGGTAGCAGCCCATTTATAGTTGACCTAAGAAAGAACTTCAATCCTGTCTTAGGTTGACTACAAATGTCCTAGGACGGCAATGACCACTTACCATCAGGTGGACTACATGCTCGTTTGCTGCCTCAAAAGCATAAAAAAAACGAATAAATCATAACGAACAGAAACGAAATTTCTCGTAATACTTGATATTTCGTGTAAAACAGTTATAATAGGTTTCGGATGAAGGGAGATGAAAAATAACCACTCGCCCGCAACAGTCTGCGGTCGGCGATTCATTTTGCAAAATTCATTACATTTCGATAATCTGCTATTTTCGTTGTAGGGATGAGTTCAGTAGCGCGTGTTTTTTCACCAATAAGCTGCATTTGGTGTGCCGTGGTAGTTAAATTGCGATCACATAACACCTCGTGGAATATTTGATGTAGGTATACGAATCTATGTAAAGCCGAAAAATACGATCCTAAAAAACTGTTAATGTTTCTCACATTTGATTGCGTACTAATTTTGAAATAAGTTATGATTAATACAATGTATTTTTTGTACAATATATACTTTAATGAATTCCTTTCTTTGTAAACCATACTTTGTACATGTAAATATATTAAATCAAAGCATACCTTACCTTACCCTGAAACCAGTCCTTAACCCTACCCCAAAAAAAAATATATAAAATAAAAACTAAAATTCAATATCGACACATAAAACGAACGTAAAATAAAAGCAAGCTTCGCCGTCCTATTTCGAAGCTATTCAACAAATATATCTGGAGACCCACTGTCTTGACCCGTAGCAATAAAGGAAACCAGATCACAATCACAATCTCAATCTAGAACCGGCCGAACTACAATACAAGAAGCCACGCTACCAGTTTGCCAACTTTACGTCAGCGAAATATCATATCAAATGGCGCACCCGTGGCCGCGTTTGCGTGTAAACTATTTCTCATTGCGATAAGATAATTCCCTGTATCATGAATTATTCTGACGCCTCACTATAGAAATATTCTCGCCAGCGCATGTAATCTATGGAAGTAAGAGGATCACGTCGGCTTATTTGTGTTTGTTATGAGATCGGACCCCTAGTGCCCGTAGCACTACTTTGCACCCTGCCTTTTGTGCAAATTAACTGAAGTATTCAATTGTGTACAAGCAGAAATAAAATAAGTTTTAAGGCAACACAAACATAAGCTGCTATATTCTTATTGAAAGTGTGTGCAAGAGTATGCATTGCGGTGGTGCAGGCACTCTATACGAGTAAATGAGTATATTCTTTGTTGTTAATAAAAAACATTCTTTTACATTTCAACGTCAAAACACGTATCTTAATTTTGCGTACTTACTTTCGTTCATCACTGCTTTAATGTATAAAACCTAGTATCATTGTAAAGGCGCTGCGGCACACTAATAATATTATGTTAACGAAGCAATGATCAATTAAAAGAATGCATCTTTAATTTTACTTTTTATTCTCAAGACAAAAGTGCCTTTACCATTGTGACAGACTCCTAGTCAGAGGTTACTAGATTGTCTGCTATAGATTTTGTCGACGATAGTCCTATTATTATCTGTACTGAGCCGGAACAATGCAGTAATTTATGTGCCCGTTCGAACAAAGCCTTCGGAATTGTTGATAATATTATTGATATGCTAATAGTTATCAATATTGTTGATGATAGGTATTAAATATCTACCAGCATTGAAATATTGTGGTTGAAATTCATATTCAGTTTTCAGATTACAGTTAATTCTTTTTATTACCAACATTATTGGGTAAATATTCAAAAATAAGTCGTTAGGTGTTAACATACATTAATCAACTGATTGTTCAGTTGATATATTATATTTTTATGTATACCTGCAGTTATTAGTATGGGTTCAAAAATTCGACTGCCATATTGATATAACTTACAGGTATATCGCATATAATTTATTATGCTACAAGCCATCAAATGTATTTAGTTGCATAAATCTATAAACAGCATGCAGGGTGCCATACAATCATGAAATGCTATTTTATCGACTACATCAGTCTTAAATAAATGTTGGTAATACTCCAAATTCTATTAAACATTGCAAGTACAGCAATTCTATCTTTTATGGCAAAGTAATACGCTATTTTCGATATAACTTTCGAGACAAGAATGCACATACTACCAACTACACGAAGTTGCTTTACTTGGCTAATACAAAGAAAGCATTTGTTAAGTAGACGCAGAAGGAGCAAATAGGAGCTACTTATTTGCTCAGAACGAAATCCAATTTGTACTTCAATTTGTATTGGCAAGATACTCGACTTAGTTACGCTCAGGAATCTTTTTGCTCGGTACTAACATAACCGTTACTCGAATGTTGAATTGCACTTGCTATTTTATAAGCTTTTGTTTTACTCACTGTATTAGCATTATGCTTATTCATGGAATAAGATTTTACCGATACCAATTTCTAAGGTTTTGAGCGATGTTTAGATTTCGTCCGCAATACAGACATTTGCTATACTTATGGATAAGAAAGTTATTAAATACGAGTATGTATATTAGTCTGAAAAGTCCGATATACCTAGAAGGTTGTAAAATTATTGATATGACTTATCTCATATTAATTTATATTAGAGCTGCGTGGCAAAGTACGCCTTCCCCGTTGTAGGAAGAGACCCGTGCCCAGCAGTGGGACATAAAAAGTGTTACGGGTGTTGTTGTTGATTAATATCTAGTATATTTGATGACAAATAAATGTCATCTCTCAATATATCTCATATTGCATATATCTTAAAATAGTGTGGAAAGTAAAGTAATGCAATACAAACAGAATAAATATAAGTTATTTAATATTGTTCATTGATTGAAGTTTATCTCTTTCGTATAAAACTCGTAACGCCTTTATAAAACTGCAAAAAACTAAAGTCATTTTTGAAAAGAATTTTAAGACCAACTTAACTTTTTTTAAACATTACGCTGGAGCCAGAATGTGAAATAATAAAATTGCTGAGTAAACATTTAAGAGTTAAATAACTTCAATGCAAACCACGTCTGAAAATTAAAACATTGACGTCTTTCAGCCAGTTTTCAGAATTAAAAAGACCTTGTTGAAAATTTCAGTAATAAAGGTGTTGAATAGAGTCTATGAAACTACCACATTTACTTTATACGTGCATTTGAATTTATACAGCATCGTCTTACATTTGAATTCGCTCTACTAGAAATAACTTTCTGCTATAGCTTACAAGTTTCATTGAGAACGAGAACATTGACACATTTTTTCCATCTAAAAGACCTGGTGGCGAAATGGAACTGGAATAAAAATCGACATTTTATTGGTTTTATTTTATTCTTACTTTAAAAATTCAATTAATTTCACGTATTGGCCTAAATACTTGTAGATAATATACTTACTTGAGGTATACTTGAAAATTCTATTTTGATTAATTCCACGCAGCGATTGGAAATGTGATAATAACTTAAGTTAAATATGTATTTTTTGCATACTTAGACTTTACTTTTGGTGAAATTCATACGGGGTATGACCCGAGAAACGGGGAATACGAACGAAACCCGTGTTTCGTAACTGTTCAACCTTTCACATTTCAAAAGTGTTAGATAACACCTGCTTATAGAATACTTGGTTTAAAGTTTCCAACAAAATGTATACAGAACCAAAAGAGCTAAATCACATATTCAGGTCGGGCATGCAGTGGTATTCAGGAACGTATTGCATCGGAACTTTGTTTGTTAGTCCAAAACTCCTCAGACAGACTTAAAAGTTCTAAGTGATCGGCATTTAAAACACTACTCGGGAAACCAGTCACTTGTAAGTGTTTCAATTGTATAAGTTTGGATCGAGCCAATTTGTGTTTTTGCATAAGATGAATAGAGACGCGAACGGACATGCATATCCGTGTATTCATCCAAAATTTTTGGTGTTTACTCCTTATGAAACAATTTTGAGTTATAAGGCCCGGAACGGAATAGATGAGGAGTAAAATTAAGTGTAAAAGCGTTACACTTAGTGTCAATGTCAACTAGTGATGCGACTCGAATCACTTGAGTGAATTTGTCAAACTCATACTAGAGTAAAAAAAATATCAGTCGAGTTACCCAGTTGATTTGAGTCACCGACTTCGGTGGAAAAGTTCATAACGAATAAACTCGAGTCGTGCGTCGGAGCTAACACATACTTTTTGTAATTTTATTTAGGAAACTAGTATTTTAAAAACATTGTCCCAACTAATTCGTCACCTAGACATGATAAATAGGTACGCGAAGTAGAATTTCCTGTGCTACGAAGCCGGCGTACGCGACTTAAGTCTCAATTGATCTCAAAGATACTGAGAAAAGACTAGTTTAAATGCTAGTCACTTGTAAGTTGTAGTTAGTTTTAGTTAGTCTAGCTAGCAGTGTCTAAGTCCCGTCGAAGTTTAAAGATCATTGCTGAATAAATTTATACTCCTCGTATTTGGTACTACGCTTAGTTTTAACACGCTTATACATATTAGCTTAGGTTGTATTTATGTATGTAACGGAATCTTTGAACATGATTTTGACGCACTTTGACATGTCGGATTGATTTGAAACTTTGCACACTTATCAAGGACCAATGACAATTAAATATTATGTTGTCATCGAGCTGGTCTGATGATGGGATTGGAAGGTGCCTGGTAGAACCTTGAAATGCCTACTAGTAAACATATCGAGTTTGGGCTCATTACAATCGTCTTAACATATTGTATCCATTTATCCTGATGACGTGGACACAAAGCGTGTTTTTAGTTTTTTAAACTGTTAAATTATTTGCATTTAATTGTGGCTCGCGAAAATTTTAAATTCTGAAAAATGGCTCTGACTATCAAGGAACTGGTCTCACCTGGTATCATATATAATACATACGAAGCACACATTATTCCCAGATGTAATTGTTTTCGCTGTACTCATTGTTGTCTGTTTATTCAACATGCTTTGCTTGTGATTTGATACAAACCCGCTGTTGTGATAATATTAAATTGAGTAATTTATTGTTCTCGATGCTGTACCGTTTTGGCTACTAACAGGAATTGTATGATATTTGTGACGAAAGACAATGCTGAAGGTATTTTTACAAACACTACGATTAGGTATGAAGTTCGCAGTAAAATATATGTGTTGCTTAGTATATATGTTGCTATACTTGTCACGCCTTTAGGAATGACATAGTTATTTTGGCCTTGACACTTATATTTTTACTTGACACTATAATATATTATATTATATTTCGGCCAATTTACACAATCTCTTTAATAAATTAGTAGCTAATCCGGAACAGTTCGTATCACCTCAGAACAATTTCTCTTTGCCTGCCCCTGTCCCCGTCCCCGTCCCTGGCCATGTCCATGTCCCCGTTCACCTCTCAGTCCCTTTCCATATCTCCCTGTCCCTTGACGTATTGTCAAAATGTTATTATGCTTCTTTTCATAACCTGCATTGTGTGTATAATATCTGAAATTGGCTTGCGTATTGGAGATTTAACCCCAAAGGCGGAGTGTTTAATCACCATCTTTTTACTTACTTACTAAATATGGAAAAATACAACATACCATTTCCCACGAAGAATGCCAGCCACATAAAGAGGTTGAAAGCATTCGGAAAACGTAGACCGCTCTTGGCAGTGAGGGGTAGTAGTAGTAGTCCTAATACCCCGAACTCTGTTAAGAGTACTGGGTAAAAGAATCCAAAAGATAGCGCCAGTATCACTTCATGAGCGACCGCTGAAATCTAAACAAAACTTCTAATTACAATAGGTTAATTTTATTTACAGCTAGTCGAATGCATGATCTTTGCGAATTGTTTGGTCTGGAGCATAGGAGTTGAAAACATAGTTTATGATGATTAACAAGATTATTTTACGACTTTTTCTTGATAATAGCTGGAAGTGACTGCATAAAATGCATTTCGAAATGTTTATACCCTCTTCTCTATCTAGCTTAGTATATTTATGACTTAGACACATTTACAGCATTTGCCCTATACGCTTAATGAATGGTGGGGAATACATAACCTAACTAACCTCATTTTTGCAATATCTTTTGTTTGTTTAGTTAGGGCTGTGATTGGATGAAATGGATCTGATTTTTTCATTTTGCTTCTTAGGCAGGTAATTCCTGCTATTTCAGTGTAATATACTACGAAACTAAAATATGTACCTGGTATATTACATAATAAATGTATAATATACAATATAATTTTATGGCCCTTGATGGTCATTATTATCTACTAATAGAACTATAAATAGAATTAGAACGGGTGGTGTATCCGGTGGTACGTAAACTTGTTTCATAGATAACGAATATGTCTATTTAATATAATAAATTTGTACAACGGGAGGCCTTTTAGCGCTTCAAAGATGTACATAGTATGTGTAGAAAATCGGGATCGCTGATGTTAATTCACGTTTACGATACGCAGCATGGTAAACAGACATTGACCTCGTTGAAATCTAATTAGAAGCTCTGTTTAGGTCGATCTTAATTAGGTACCTGAGTAAATACAAATTCTACATATTGACCTAACTGATATTTCATCAGGGGGCTTTAACCGCGGTATGTTACAGGTATGTTTGTATAACGGAGATATCTTGTTTATGACCGAGTTGAGTATGGTTATTAGTTACAATAGTTGGATGATTAAAATCGCTTAATTTCACACGCGTTTTCATGCTACGACGGTACTAAGTAGCCCCAGCAATCTTTAAATTTTCTTCTTGCGCATAACGTCTCGTACACAGCCATAATGGACCAAGAAAATGATTGCAGATTGCAGTGCAGTGCAAGTTAGATAATGCTATCTGGTGTTATTTGTCAATCTACTCAAGATGTATACTGAAGATGTCGGAGAACTATTTATCACTTCCATACACGAAATACATTTATTGAATGCATTCAAATCAATGAATGAATAGTATTGTGGTTTGATCTTTTATCTAGAAATATTTTCGGTGCCAAAATGCCCTGCCCGTCTAGATGCCGTAATGAACGATAGCGTAAAACAAATATTTGTTTCAAATCCAAATAAGTATTATAGATTATACAATTGAAGCAATAGTGTGTGAATTATATATTTTATATTGACTATGCTTTAAGTATTATGGGTAGTATCTAAGGTAGATACTACGCATAATAGACCAGTGCCGATAATTTTTTAAACAAAAAAAAATTATAGTAGAACGAAACCCACTAAAAAAGGAAGATAATATGATAAAAATGGAAGGAAAAATAAA
>DWTF01000911.1:0-10139 GCA_018250225.1 Udranomia kikkawai
AAAAGGTTTTCGTTTCTGACTTCCCAAAAATCGTCGTTTTTAGTTAGGTCAGTGATTCCATTAAGCATGCGATGTGTAAAAATAAAGAGCTAAAGAGTATAAATGTGCTTAGAGCTGAGACTTGACTTGTAAATATCTATTACTATTTTTATGGCAAATGCTATTGAATAGAAACGATAACTAGTGGATTCCGGTCCTTACGGTAAGTACGCGCCGAATATAACGCTATAAGACGAGATTGACGAGCGCTTTGAAGACGAATTACTTTCTTAATTCCACCATGACTGAGGTCTTCAAAGACGATAGAAAAATTCCGAGACGTATTCAGTATCGTTATCTCGGCGCAATTTAGTTTTGCTCTAATGTTATACTACAAGTAAATTGTTAATCCTTAGAAGTAGTAACGTATCTGTGGTGGACCCAAGTACTTCGATCCAAATGAAGTACTCGTACATTCACATTTGTAATATTAGTAGGGATTAATTCTTTAAAATTATCCATCAAACTTTATGTGACAGACCAAATAACACGCGGTCGAAGCCGCGCGCAAAAGCTAGTAATATTGTATTTTGCATTTATATTGTTCGTGAGGATGTTTGTTACTCTTTTACGTTAAAACTACTAAACAGATTTGCATGAAACTATGTATATTGTAAGTACCAGCATCGTAGGTCGATAATAAGCATGATGGTAGCCTCTCCTGCGAAACTTGAGCTTAACTTTGACAATGAGCTGGTTTAGAGATGCTGCGTTAGAAGTGGATTCCAATCAATTGTGCAATGGAAATTCGAAACCGCGCTCTCTCGATCATTATATGTAACACCTAAACCCTGTCTATCGTATCTATTTAACAACGTTAACTAGGTATGCCAAAGGCTTGCTACGACCGATACGCACTTGTTGTTGCGAGTGTTATGCTTTTATTTCCTTTATCTTCTTTGCTATCGCTTGGTATTCTTATAATTCCCTGCAGTAGCGGGACCTAAAGAGTAGAGCTACGGTACGGTGCTGCGCTGCCTGTCGTAAGAGGCGACTAAAAGCGTGTTTTCGGGATCGGGCGGTAAGAGTGGGAGTTCGAGCCGTCCAGGGAGGACGTCATTATGGGTGGCCTCACAACGGCGTAAACCAGGAAGGTGCTGGGTCGAGCCATCGTGTCTCCCCAGAGACGTGCTGACGAGTACACAGTTGACGTTCCTTCAGAGATACTGAGTAGCCCTACAAAGCACAGCAGGTCGCCTAGAGGTTTTTAGTGGGTAGAAATCCCACATCATTCGGTATCGTTCCCACGGTAACGGGTACCTCTAAAAGGTTTTCCCCGCGAGAAAAAAAAAAGGTATTTTTATGAAAAACATTAGGAAAGAATTGAAGAGAAATGATAACTAGTGAGTTCCGATGTTCGCGGTAACTGCGACGAATATAATGCAATTACTCGAGATTGATGCGCACTCCGAGACGCGAACGCGGGCCGAATTACTTCCTTATCTCCGCGATATCCGCTTTATGGCGTCCTTACAAAAAGGGAATGGATTTGAAATAAATCAGCGCCTTATTCAAGATAGCGGGATGCGCTAAATGCTCGCATTTTTAATATAAGAAAAAAAAGTTATCAATGTATAAAAATATCAATACAAAAATCGTTATTTTCATTAGTTACAATAGGTATTCAAATGTACGGGACATTTGTATACCTATTGTGATCCTGTCTGCTGTAACTTACAAGTACACAGTACTTGTTCCCCCATTTAGTAGGTATTCAACTAATGCATTGTAACTAACTGTACTTATCTAATTCGGGGATATTTTAGCTTTTACACAACAGACTTATTTATAAGGTAACAAGATCATGTGATTATCAGGTGCAACTTATAAAAAACGAAAATTCGTTAATTAATCTAAGGAAGACCTCGAAATCACTTAGCGTATTTAAGTACAAGTAAATAGTTCAGTTCGCAGTAACTTATGTTACAATAAAATTGTGTTCATTCACAATAAACTGAGACTATTTTACATTGAACTATAGTTGAAAATTTAGGACTATTAGGACTTGGTTAAAAAATAAGTATTCGTAGTCATTTGATTGTAATATTTCTGTACCAAAACACACTTATTTGTTCGTATACTTATGTCAATAAAGTCACGCGTCTCAAAGAACCTTATTGTACTCTCTAGAGATTAGATACAGTCGACTCTTTTCATGCGAATGCTGTTTATAGTTGTGAGGGACGTTTATATTTTACGTTTCAATTTTCTTAAGACTCCGCTTGTATAGAACTTTTTATGTATGTTCGATAAACACGTAACAATAATAGTAACTACAAATTGCCCAGCTACCTTTTTAGAATATTGATACCTAACCATTAGAATACTATTTTGATTCTAAAGTATCTGTACGCGAAAGGCTTAAACGACAAGGAATCTTGGGAAATATTCCTTATCGTTTATTAAAAAAGTAATGTTTATATGCCACTATATTGTTGTGAATGCCACGAACTTAAATACGTAGGTATACGTAGAGTGTAATAAACATTTTTACCCCTATAGGTTTTATTATTCATATCAAAAAAATATTTTGACAAACCATACAAAATGATTTCCTTCAACATGAATATTGATAATATTGGTCGCAGATATACTGACAAGCCTGGAATTTTCTCTTGAAAGAGTTCCTTTTTCAAAAGATCGCTGCACGTTTGCTCTACCCCTTCAATATTTTTTCTACTTTTTGAACTTTTTACTTCACTATTGTTCATTACTAGTGGTCATTTACAATTTATATTATTGAATAAATAGCGCAGCGGTCGGAAGTCACTCCCCGACTCTCTCTCTTTATTTCCAATTACTTTCTAATAAATCTAAAGTTCTTTCTAAAAAATCTAATCCTTTAATCGTTATTTTTTTAGCATCTGTTTTTATCAATCAATCAACTCAAGCTTTACCATGTTTATAAGAGATTATGTGTACGGAAAACAGTTTATTAATGCAAGGTTTTTCGAATAGAATTCCTAACAGATTCTAATTTTAGTTAATATCTCTACCTATCAAAAACCACTAATGGCTGCCGAGGTTGCGGTGGGATCGCTTCGCAAAACACCTATCGCGTTCTCATTAACACGGCCGTACAGTGCATTGTTCGCTTACAATACGCCCTACAGAATGTAGCCGCGAAATAAATTTTCATTTTCTGAATATGACACTTGTATTTGCTGTTATCTGCCAGGTGAACAATATTTGCTACACAAACATAGAACTAAAGAATTAGAAGTAAAGTCTATTACGTCTTAAGTTTTTAAAAATTTGTAATAATGATTGCGAACTAAAATTCCTATTATAGTACTGATTGATACGTTCTCAATATTACAACAAAAATCACAGTAAAAAAGCCGAGATTGTGGTCGGATCCGAACGAACACCCATCGTGTTCTCAATTACAGGCCATACAGATTAGTGTACAATACGCGCTCTGCGAAACGTAGCCGTGAAATAAATTTTCATTATTTGTTCATTTCTGTTCGTGACAGCCATTTTATGTATTATTGTATTATAGTGTTTACCAAACGGGATCATATAGATATAAGCTCAGGGTCTTTAGTGGTTAAATATAACGGCTGCGGACACATACCGTTGTATTTAATCTGCCGTAAAGCCTTTTTTGCTTCGTTTGGAGTTGGCAGACGATTGCAAATTATACATTTGCGATCGTAAAGACGCGAAACTTAGTTTAGTAGACCTCATAAGTAGTAATGTGCTATTTCAAACGTAATTGAAGGTTGATGTAAAAGTACAAAATAATCTGCATGGGTGTAGTGTAGAACTACATGTGCCTCACTTAAGTAACTTTGTTTTGACGACAATCGCATAGCATTGATCTACATTCCGGAATTATTTATGCTTAGACATAGTCTAGATAAATATAACCTCAGATTTATAATATGTACGTGTGAGTTATTAATACGGCATTCAAGTCATAGACTTTTACAGTATCTGTAGGTACTAGCGTTTTACTATTCGTTGAAAAGAATGTAAAGCCCAATGAAACTAAACTAACCACTGTCAAACAAATCTTACAGTTACCGCCTTTTAAAATGTTTAATTTACATAAACAGTGTTCTTCTTTATTTAAGCAACAGCTGTTGGCAGATAAAATAGCGATGTACGATAGGAAAAACAATAGGTGTTTGTACTTGTTTCAAAATTTATTTCGTATACATGACCACGCCAGCCGCTGGACGGGCTCAGGTGGGCGCTCGGTATAGCTTTTTACTCGGAAATATTTTTACTGCAACTTAAAGGAAGAAATGTAAAGCGATGGAAAAGTTATTTTAAATTACCTGTCGCGCGACTGTTTGTTTTGTCGTCCCGTAAAAAGTTGGCTAACTGTGTGGTAACGGTAGTTAGTAACTGTTTTTAAAATCTCTGTCATTAGTATTTTGGTGTGTGTGAAGTAAAAACTTTTTAAATGTAAGTTTTTGATGTAATATATTTCAAAAGACACTATAAGAGATAGACCGACAACGCGTTTTTCCGTTTTTCCCTTCGAGCCACGATTTAGAAGCGGATTTCTTACAATAATTTGTATTGTCAGTCTATCTATCTATCTATCTTATCTCTTTGTATATTCCATTGATATGACGTCGATATACTCGTATATTTAAAGCAATATGGAAGATTTTACATATATTTCGTATACTACGAATACGTTCTCTACGAATTGTTTTTAAAATATGGTTCTGACTGCCTGAGATCCTCAAAAACGCGGTTCACGTTATTCGTAGATCCACATAGCCCGTATTCCGGGGTACACCAATTAATTAAAAAATAACAAATATACCCGCATTTTTACCACAGCCCAGCTCTATTCCCATAAGCCCAGAGCATGTCACAATGCCGTAACGAGAATTATTGATTGAATCCACAAATCCCCCGCGGCCAGCCCTCGATATTGTCGCGACGCAACAATTACGTCCACACCTTAATTACAATGTATCGCTCAGTATTATGTAGTAATACAGTATATTTATGATGTTACTAAGTTTGCTGCTGCCAGAATTGTTGTTCGATACTATAATTATTGTATACAGTGCCTAGCTAAGTATAGAGTAGATTCTATAGTCTGCTCTCATCATCGTGATTTTTAATATCTTGTAGGAAGGGACAACATATGATTTTATATGCATATCCCTTATGTATATACAATTATAAATACTATTGATACACTTACTACTACTATTATAGCAAAAAGTACGAAGCGTCCGCGTATTATGTTTAAAGGTTCAACATTTCACTTTTTAATTGTGTTTTAGTAATTACTTATTATATATTTTTTTTATACGCGAAGGAAAACATGTGAGTAACCTATATACAGAGAGATTTGTGCTCAAAACGTTGATTTCGTTACTTATGAAGACTACAAACGATTTACAAATTTGATTTGAAAATCAATTTTCTATGAAGATGAAGGATCAAAGTGTATCAATTTTATAAAGTGCCTGTTATTGCCTGACTTGTACCTAAATTAGATAGAGAAATCCGGGGAGAACTAACGTTTTGGCTTTGATAAAAAATATATTGGAATTTTCTTTCCCTTTAAAGACAAATGTTATTAGCATTAAATAAAAATAATATCAAAAAGTTGTAAGCTTCAGGTTTAAGATACTTCAAACAGAATAAAAATGTTATATCCTTTTGTTACGAGTAGTTAATTAATTATCTCCTCATCCTTGCCTCTAAATTACGATCTTTCTTCAGCTTTATATATTTTAGAAGCTTGTTACTTGTCTTGTTTACGAACAAAAACATGTATTTTATTGTTCACGACGAATTTACGCTGACTAACGCCGACACGATTAGTCTCCCAATTATTATTTGATTACAGAACTAGGCGTACATTATTTATAACGTGTTTCTCAAGTTCATCAAGACAAGATACTTTACTTTTTGTGTATCGGCTTGCCTGCCTCGCACTGTGTCTTTAGTTTTGCGACCGCCGGTCACAGACTACCGTTTCCCGCCAAATCCTGGCGTTGTCCGCACAGTTCTTAGCCGAGACGACAGATAACATATCGACGGTGGAAAGCATAAATGATCGTATCTCGAAAATGTGCTGTTTTGAGTTATTGCCGTACTGTTGTATAAAAAAAATCCTGCGTCGAATGATCTGGGTACTATGGTTTAGAAGAACGAGACCCAGATCATTTGACGCAGGAATTTTTTTATACAACAGTACGACAGTAATTCAAAACATCACATTTTCGAGATACGACATTTATGCTTTCCACCGTCGATAAATAGACACTTGCAATAGAATTGAGATTGTAAAACTGTGTACTGAAAACTTTTAATAGAACCGAGTATTTCAGTAATCAGTTTGCCGATCTGAGATTCTGGAACTACTTCAAGTTCTTATAAATTGATTGATTATAATTATTCTACCTATTATCAAAGCACTGATAGCCATTTTACCTGTAACGGACATAAGATTGCTATATAACATTGTTTTATCTAATTAAGACAGAACGCTTTTTTTATCATAGTCTAATATTACACTCTAATCGGAAATGAAAACAATGCTTTGTGAAGATAATAAGAATCGTATACATATAAATAAAAAATCGTACCACGAAAACGTTACGTAGACATACCATGCTGGTCTTGAAGGTGCTAGAACTTCTTACGGTTCGACTCCGGAAGCACCACAGCCACATCTTATAACAGCAGTGTTCTGGTTTTAAGGATGTGGTCAGGGAGACATACTTAACCGAGGCGTCCCAACTTAGTCCTCAAGGGTAGCAACGTATTTGTAGTTTACCCATGAAAGAACTTCAATCCCTTCTTAAGTTTTACTGATGTCCATGGATGGCATAAAAAAAGGAAGCTAAATATGGACATTCGCATGCGTTAAGTCCATATTTTATGGTGAGATGAATATATACTTTACTGCTATATAATTCATAACAGTAATGTATAAATATGTATGTAACGTTTAAAACAAGTTTATGCGGCTTCCTGCAGAGATCGTCAGAACCATCAATATTTATCATTCCCATTCGCAACTGTATATGTCGACTTGGTTCTTCCGGATTAACATAAAGCACTTCTCTTCACAAAAACTCTTGCCAAATCTTCTTTTTTTAACCTGAAACAAAGAGTAAAGTAAAATGGGAGGCGGCTCACATGCACAGGGTATAATTAAAGAGTTAAAATGAATATTTAAATATCGTAAAGGGTGAACTCGACAGTACAATGACATTCGGGGCGTCCAAATCTAGGAAGGTACGTATTTTTGGAAGATCAAGTTCCGCCTTGGCGCACACCGAGCGGATAGTTTTATTGTAGTGTTGATTTTGTATGTATTTTTTTGTTTTACTATCAAGAACATTATAAAAGTATTAGTATACTTAAAGTATAATATTATATGTAAATATTTTTAAATCGAACCACTTACGGTACTCTAGGATCATTTTAAGACTTAAGAAATAAACTTAATATACAAAACACGTGTCCTGAAGATTGAACAACCCTATTCATAAAACCCAAAGAGTTATATTTGTTTTCGAAACACCTCCAACTAGTTCGATCAGCATTCGAGATCAAGTTCAGTGGACACTTTCACCGATACGCCAACAATGCCTGCGCATCTGTTTAACCGAGTAGTCTTCCGTTACCCACTTGTATTGAGTCTTGTCTTTAGGTGGGCACTGACGATCAGTTTTTGCATAAAACTTGATGTAAAACTGTGGCGTCACTCCAAACAATTTAGGCCAACAATGTAGGCATAACCCAAGTTACTGGTTGGCCTAAACCGTTTGGAGTGACGCCGCGCCGAATTTTTTCCACTATGGAATGAGTGAGCTCTCTCATTTAGATGAGATAGTGTACCTTGCAATTGAGTAAGATAAAAAGTGATGACACTATTGCCTCTGTTCGCCACACATTGAAATAATACGGCACCGATTTTAGGTGTAAGGGCTCTATATAACTATTTACATCTTCGCGAAACACCATTAAATCTCTATATACGACAAAACAAACCACATTCTGAGCATCACAAACAAAATTCTCCTCGCGTATTATCGCAATAGAATAAAACAAACGGACAGTTATGGACAAGAACAATTGTAATGAAGTGTTACGAATTCAAGACGATTGCTTTGTCACCTGCGGTCATGTTTATACGGTAAATTGCTTGACTTTACCTGAATGTACAAGTGGGTAGAGAAATGCTGGCTGCGTTTAATTTATGGCAATTTCTTTTTGTTTTAAGGCGGCGCTAAATTTTATTTTTTACGTTTGAAACAGCTTGTTAAAACTTGGTATTTATTCTACCGTAGATGATAAGACAGTAATAATTCAGACAGACAGATAGAAATTCAGGAAATGATCTAGATCGGTTACTGCCATCATCTCATACAATCCATACATAGGTGAATTTGTTCGTACGTCTCTCCACTCCGGCGGTTGAACCAAACCGAGGTCCAAACCTCACACGAGGTGTTCTTGGGTCAATCACAACTCTCCAGTAGAAGCGGGGGAGGAAAGACGACGGAACAAGGCCTCGGCCAAGGTTGGAGTTCGCGCTCCATCCATCTCAATTATCTTCTGTCCCGGCTTCAGCCCTTCCTGGGCTTGCCACGTGAAGCTGTAAAGGCCGCTAGGGCCAACAGCTTTTTGAAAAAAAAAACCGCTCTCGACCGCGATTTCTTCCATTGTTCTTGTCTTCATAGACACGTTATGGGCTAAGAGTGTGAGTGACCACGGAAGCACATTGGTAGTCGTCAACATTTTTCCATCTAGGAACCCTTATAAACATCGTGGCATCGCTAAGTACGTGTAAACTACGCTATAAGATACGTACACAAACAGTGTTTTACTTATGGTCAACATTGCAGGGCTACCACGGCGATCCCTACCGCATCTGTTCAGCGGAATGCACGTCCGACAGCGAGTGCCCGAGCTACAAACCGGCGTGTGTGTACAATGCCTGCGTCAACCCATGCACGAACGCTTGCGGGGTTAACGCCGACTGCAACCTGCGCGGTTTAACGCCCGTCTGCTCTTGCCCTAAGACGATGACCGGTGATCCGTTCACCTTCTGCCGGCCGTTCGAAGCTCGTGAGTTTACATAGTTTTAGATAAGAAATATACTTTTGTTATACACGTGCGGACTTACTTGGTACAGACATTGTAGTGTTGCCAGCTCAATATTTTTAAACTTAGGTAAGATTTCTGTAATCGGATTGTTAAATATGTAGTTGCTTATTTTATCATAACATTCTGCTTAGATGTTAAATGAGCCTAGTTTGGAACAAAGATAACACTATAATATAATAAGAGTCAAGGATACATAACTAAAATATTTTTGTTACTCAGGTGACCTCTGCGAACCCAACCCTTGTGGTACCAACGCTAAATGCACACCAGGACACGACCGCACTGGCGCAGAACGCCCAGTGTGCACTTGTCCTACTGGATACAGAGGAAATGCTCTTGTTGCTTGCGAGAAGGTACGTAGGCGATAAAATTAAGTGTAATATTTCTATACAGGATCCCTAAATTTAAATTATCTATGCAAGATCAAAGTGTTAAATCCGTGCTTCGATGATATAGTTTAAAACGATGTCAGTAGCAGCTATTGCTAGATTGGAATCATCAAAAAAACTTCTAAATCAGAAAGCCTAAAGTGTGATTAGTTAGTAGCTCTATCACTTTAAAGTAACTTCTGTGGACTACATTTAAACGTCTTAAATATTAATTTGTTTAATAACTAGATATACTCTACAATCAAATGTATAAGAAATTAAAGAAAGCATAAATATCAATGGTAGAAAACGTACTTGATCTCAAAAAATAACAGGCACTGTCTTTGAATATGTTTTTAATTTTATTGCATAGCCTTTCTGTATTCGATATTATAACGTACAATAGAAACATTGTCTTAATTTAATTACTCATCAACCAGGGCGAGTGCTGAAAGTTTTAATTTTATTATATAGCTTTTCTGTAAAGTTCGATATAACGGTATAACGTACAATAGCAACATTGTCTACATTTAATTACCCGTCAACCAGGGCGAGTGCGAGCTAGACTCGCAGTGCGCGGACCACCTGGCGTGCGTGGGCTACCAGTGCACGGACCCGTGCCTC
>DWTF01000912.1:0-10137 GCA_018250225.1 Udranomia kikkawai
CGACGCTCCGCTAGAGTGACATAAACAACTCTTTGTCACTCTAGAATCTTTACTCTGATTTCGTTGACACGCCGTCACGGCCGGACTGACATTCGACCGTCCTCGGGCGTAAATCAGTTTCTGAAACAAAGCGGTTTTCATCACAGGGAGCTAGTAACGGTCTACCTGTCTAAAACTCTATCACATTCTGTTAATAGTGCTCGTCCATCCTGTCAATATTATTACTCCACTAATTAACCTTAATCGCCAAAGACTGTCTTGTGATTTTCGTTTTGACTTAGCCCGGACGAGTGCATCCCTCCAACCAACCCGACAGGGTATGGCCCGGACGACACTGTCCTTTCGACCATATTACCAACATAACACATCTGAATCGAGCGAGTGCATCCCTTCAACCAACCTTTTCAGGTATGGCCCGGACGACACTCCTCGATCAGAATAGACTTATGAACCATCTGGACCACTCGACCAGGATAGACTTATGAACCATCTGGACCACTCGACCAGGATAGACTTGTAGATCATCTGGACCACTCGACCAGGATATACTTATAGATCATCTGGACCACTTGGCCAGGATCAACAGAATATAAGTACTGACTTTATTGCGAAAAACTAACTTAATGTGACATACCTAAAATTAATTATCTTCGCACGTAGTAATCTCTATCTCATTTTGTATATCCCATGTGTCAGGGTCAGAGTAAGTACTTAGAGTTTCGGAACCGGCTGAGATAGTACGGGAGTCAGCAGATAAGGTGTCCGAACATACGGTCAAAGAATTGTCATGACTTAGAGGTAAATCATTATTTGGATCAGAAATTGTTACAGTCTCAACATCATTCAACGCCGTCATGGCATCATTATTTAAAGGAAATGTATAATTTGGATCAGATAGGGTTACACTTACGACATCATCCGACTCGACATCATCATAATTCAAAAGATTTTCCGTAATTTCAAGTAAGCCTTCGTGTCCCTTCGGTACTGAGCGCAGATTCTCATGTGCATACTTATACGTTCTATGTGATCCACCTAAACTTTTTAATTCATAACGATCATTATCTAATACCGACGTTATAACAAATGGACCCCTAAACTTTTTAGCTAATTTAGTTTGACTCCTTTCACTGTTTTTTAGGAGTACAAACTCACCCACTGCAAATGGTTTTATTAACGCACGGCCGCGATTAAATCGACATACATCGGATGCGGCTGCCTTTTCAATATTTGCTGATGCATCTTCTCGTATAGTGTCAAGATCAAAGCGTCCCTGTTGAGTATGCGTCTCTGAATTTAGCATACTCATACCTAACGACTGTGATCTAATACCTAGCATAAGTTCTGTGGGAGAATACTTTGTTACAGAAGACTTAGTACTGTTAAGCGCGAGTTGGATGTTACCTAATTCTTCTCGCCATGTTTTATGGGGGTCGTTTTCAGCAATGGTTAAAAGACTTTTCAGGGTCCGCATTATCCTCTCTACCTGCCCATTTGCTCTACTAGAGCCCGCCGCTATGAAGTGGAGTTCTATCTTGTGCTGAGTACAGAAGTTCTTAAAATCGGAGCTAATATAGCAACGACCCTGATCAGCAATTATTCTCTTTGGTGCTCCAAAGAGACATACTGCTTTATGTAGTGCGTATATAGCGCTCTTAGCGTCAAGAGAGGAAGTATGTTCTAACAGGACATATTTTGTAAAACCGTCGATTATTACACAACAGTACTCTTTTAGATCGCTCTTCCCGCTGAGCTTACCTGTAAAGTCGATATGTATGGTATGCCAAGGTATACTAACTTTTGGTATTGGGTGAAGTCGAATGGGTTGAGCTCCTGAGGGACCTTTAGAGGCTTTACAAATAATACACGAATCAATAAACTGTCGCACACATTTTGACATTTGAGGAAACCAATACTGCTCGTAAAGCTTGTCTAATGTTTTATCTGTACCTAAATGTTGTATCTCATTGTGAACGTGGTTAATTAAAGTCCAAATCAAAGACCGTGGCACCACTGGTAACCAAGAAATAATTTTATTTCGGACGATCTTTCTATAAAGAATGCCTTCTCTAACATCATAAGTCTGAGCTACTGAGTCAGGAAACTCATTATTATTATGTTTCGAAATAAGATCTTGTATCTCACTATCTCGTTTTTGTTCGACCGTGAGCCAATCTTGATGAAGCTCAACATACTGAACTTCCCGTGTCTGTGAATTTTTAAACAAGGGACAGGCAGTATCTACATCGGGAAGAGGATTTCGTGAAAGGTAGTCTGCATGTTCCATTGTACGTCCTTCCCGGTAGACTATATCAAAATCGTACGCCTGTAAGATTGCCCACCAACGATGCACGCGAGGTGTAAGGTCTTTTTTTGATTTTGAGGACTTAAGCGAATTGCAGTCAGTAAAAACTAGAAAATGTCTACCATATAGGTAGTGACGAAAATGTTCCACTGCTCGTACTACAGCTAACGTCTCTAATTCATACGAGTGGTAGCGCGACTCCGCATCTGACGTACGTCGACTATAGTACTCTACAACGTGCGGTAAATTATTTTTTTTCTGTATAAGAATCGCCCCATACCCCTCAGAACTTGCATCGGTGTGTACTTCTACTGGTATATTTGGGTCAAAAATAGTAAGAACCGGTTCAGATGTAAGAATGCTTATAATGGTGTTACGTATGTCTTCGTACTTCTTGGTCCACGTTATTGGCCCCTTTAATTTTGTAAGAGGATATAACGGCCCTACGATGTGCGTAAAATTGGAAATGAATTTACGGAAATACGAGGCAAGACCAAGGAATTGCCGAACCTGAGTAGCTGTTTTTGGCTGAGGGGAATTTGCTAAAGCCTGAATTTTCCGAGAATTAGGCCTTATTTCTCCGGCTCGCAGCGAATAACCCAGGCAGTCTATATTTTGTTTCAAAAATTTACATTTCTGAAGATTTAATGTAAACCCAGCTTCGGTCAAAGCACCTAAGACTTTATCTAAGCGTTCTAATCCTTCAGCGACACCCCTGGAGTAACATAAAACATCATCCATGTAAGTTAACGGTTTATCAGTGAGATGATTTAAAGCCCTATTTATACACCTCTGATACACCGAGGAAGCATTTCGCAGCCCGAAGGGCATAGCGAGGTATTCGTATTGCCCTTCGGGTGTAACGAATGCTGTTTTTGCCACAGAATCCGGGTGCATGATAATTTGATGAAAACCTGATGCCATATCTAATGACGAAAATAGGTTGGCACCAGCGAGGAGATCTATCTGCTCCTCTATACGTGGCAAAGGATAATGCTCAGCCTGTGTGTTGGAATTTAATTCGCGGTAATCTACGCACATCCTATATGAGTTATCTTTTTTTGTTACTAGTAGAATTGGGCTGGCGAAGGGGGAAGAGCTCTCGCGAATGACACCAGCATCAAATAGTTGTTGTACTTTATTCCTAACTATCTGTTTTTCGGATAGTGCTAATCTATAGGGACAACGCTGTACTACCTTATTATTGTCTATAAGATTAATTACACATTCTCCCGTTTGAACTCGGCGAGAGGGAATGCCTTCAGCGAAATATTTGGAATACTTATTCAGTAAGGAAATAAGTGCCTCCCTATCGTGTCCTAGTAAATCAGTTTCAATTTTTGTAAAGTCTAGACCATCAGATGGTATGTCACAAAAATAGTTGTTTTTCTTAGAAAAGAATTTAAGATTGTCATGGTCAACCTTTACACACAGCCCGTGGTCGATAATATCCCTACCAATTATTATCGGATCCGAAATATAATTATCAGGAACTACATGGAACATCAAACTTACTGTAAGTTGGTCAATTGTTACATCACTTTGAATTTGTGTTGTACATTGGAAATCATTGCCGCCTATACCACTAAGAAATATGAGACTCTTGCACACAGTACCATCAAGTTTGTTACTAAAGCTTTCTTTCAAAAGAGAACAGGAAGAACCACTATCAAATAAAAATGAAATTAGCTCACCAGAAGATGTCGTCAGAGTACCTCTAGAAGGGCGGTGCTCGCATCGATTAACTTCTTTGACCGCAGCTCTACTCCCATGCTTCTTATCAGGACAATAAGAAGCCACATGCCCAGGTTGACCACACGTATAACATGTTACAGCCGTCCTTGTCTCGGAGTTTGTGATATCGCGAAACTTCTGCTCTACGTCGTAACGTCGCTTGCGACACTCATTTTTTCGATGTCCAGATACCCCACAATAGTGACACTTGCCGATAAATTTTTCTATCATACGGGGACGTTTCTCTTCAATTTCTTGAACGTCTGTATCCAAACGCCTTTTCAACGATACTCCTCCAAGAATCCGGAACAATTGACTTTAATAAGTGATAGTTTGTGCATTTAGTTCACGACGCAAAAAGTTGTCCTTCTGGCACAAAATCGAAATAACAAATCCTGTTATAACTTCTTCAGCCATCGTAGACTTAGGTATACGTTCTACGAGATTCCATAGTCGAAGAGCAGATTCAGTTGCTGTTTCTCTAGAGCCTATATGGAATTGCAGGATATCATCAAAGTAATCTTGAATGAGCTTAGGTTTAGAAAATTTAGCAATCAGAATCTCTTTAACAGAATTCCACGTAATGTTGTTTAAGTTTAGCTTAGTCAGGAAAGAGGCTGCGCGAACTTTTAGAGCACCCGTTAAGGCTACGAGCAAGTTGACTCCTTCTAGACCCTTGTCGAGCACAATGACCTCCGTAACTTTACACCAGTCAGCAATTTCTACACCTTCCTCGTCGGGGTCGAAGCTCAATAGTAACGGTTGGTTTGTACTCACGGTTGACGTTTGTTGCACAGTTAAAACGCGAGTAAGCAATTCTTGCATGTTACTCAGAAGTCTCTCACCGTATGTATCATCTCGTGGGCGTGATTCATTTCGTTGCTCGTTCGATACCACTTCTGATATCGGAACTTGGGATTCTTCGTTCGACTCCATCGGGTAATGTAAATAATGTTAGACGATAGATGCAGAGAGTTGTTGCAGTTATTTAAATATCTTCCAAACTCACACTTAGACTAACGATTAACAACTTTAAGTAAGACTGTAATAACATTAATTAACAATACAAAGCGGTTCGTCGCAAACGTGGTGCGCTGGCGCCGTCCTGCATTCCCGGCTCACTCACTGACAAGATGGCCGCCTCGCTGCCATCGACACGACGCTCCGCTAGAGTGACATAAACAACTCTTTGTCACTCTAGAATCTTTACTCTGATTTCGTTGACACGCCGTCAAACTTGAGTGAATGTCAGTCAACTTAAGGTAAACAAATTGCATAGTTTAAATTAAACAGAAGTGAAGGTAACAGGTAATTGGAAGTTATACTCATACCCCCAGGAAAAGCACTGATTCACATTTGTTTACACTCACTTGTTAGTCCACAATCCACATCACTTTTTCTGGCGTCTGGTACGTTTGAGATCGTCTCCGGAGGCACTGTCCAGGGGCAGCTTCCGCCTGGCATCCTGTACACTATCAGAAGGCTGCAGAGGAACACGACCGGCAATATTTTCAGGGACAGAGGTCCCCGGGGCAGACTTAATTGAGGAGTCAGTATTCGGAAACTTTGAAACCAAGACCTCAAGATCATCCTCAGTAAAAACACTCACGCGGCGCCCACCTGGAATTTTAATATTAATCGTGCCATCGAGAGTCCACACATTCTTGATTCCGAAGTGTTTCCGGGCCTTAGTATGGACAGAGTGCCTTACTCTTGTTAAAAATTCAGCCATGGTTATGTTAGAGCCTTTTAATTTGCTCTTTGACTTCCACACTTCACCCTTGGTCTGATGGTCACGAAAGTGCACAAGGATAGCTCGCACTCTGTCACTCCCTTGAATCCCCAGTCGGTGACATCGCTTAATTGAAGATTCAGTAATATGGGGAAGTGATAGCTTATCTTGGACCAACTTCAAGACTTCCTTCTGAACATCAAGCTCAGGATCTTCAGGTACACCCTTGACCAAGAGAATCTTCTGCCGCTGCCTCATATCCATGGCATCGACCACTCTGCTGCAGGTTAGCAGCTGTTGACGGAGCATACCAAGCATGCCAGTAACAAGATTCTTGAAGGCATTGAACTCTTCGGCCAGCGCAATAATTGAGGGACTCGAAGGTGCGCTTACGGTCTTGAGGCGGTCTTCAAATTCTGCCAATTTCTTTGACCAGCAAGCGTCCAACTCCATTACATTTGTCATGTTTGCAGCAGAGGATGTCTCAGATGGGTGAAATAGACAGTGAGTGTAGTGTCAGTGAGACAAGACAGTGATGTGCTGAAGGGTGGTGCAGGTATTTTTAAAACTTAAGTTATTGAGTCATTTGATTTCATACATTCATACATAAATGTACCAACTTTAAAAATCAATGATTGTTTAATACTAAATGCTATTATAACTATTTAAATGATTAAAAATACTAGAGGTTATAAGATCAGCTGTTATTAGTTTTACACCTACCCTCGAAAAAAAACTAGTGTTCATAAATCATAACACAAAAACTAGCTTAACTTAATGGAACTTATTGCAATTAGTCACCTGGAAAAATAGTCAACATAAACTAAACTAATTACTTCTTGAATTTTGTAATGTTTAGTTTTCATAGAAGAAAATAAAAGTCAACGCTTAATTAAAACTGAATTAATCCAGTCGGCAAACATTTTATTCAAGCGGTCTGTTTTCACATTCACGATTTTTCAAGGTAGGCCTCAAATGTCAGCCATGTGACATTTACCTGACATTTCATGAAATCTTTACAGAGAATAAGTTGACTGTATGTAAGTTCAAATCAGACTCGCATGGTTCTGAATAAAATAACGCACACTTAGGCAAAGATCGGCCAAAGGAATATTTAAAGTTACTATTTTATCCGTTAGTTAATATGTTGATTGCTATCCTCGAATCAAATGAGAAAAAAGATATCCATTGGATTGAGTGGTGTGCTGGAGCTCACTAGTCGAATTGTTCATTTGCAGTTCCATCTCACTCGGCACTACAATTTAAACTGTCGCAATATCTATTTTTACGGTACAAAAGTCGCGAGTAGAGCCTAGTTTAGAATAAAGTATTCAAAAGGCTTGCTCTAGAGTCAAGTGGCACTCTGCGTTTTTATGGAAATTAAGTGGATCGAGAGACCGAGTTTCAAAGGTACCTATGAACCATCTACGTTATCATGTATTACGTTTTTCGATGGTTTCGATGTAAACTATCGTATGTCCAAAAAGTTAAGTTTACATGAAAGCAATCATAAATGGAACTGACATATATAAGTTCCTTGATTTTTTCATGAAATCAAACTCCATTTACTAATCAATTGAGTAACGACGAAATCAAGGCTTGGTGTCAGTATTACAGTCTACCGTTTAACACCTCTTCTTTTTACCTGTTCAAACTCTCCTTTAAAACTGTCTACTTTTGGACATACGATAGTTTACGTGTGAAGAGTTGCTATCTATGATGTGCCTATTTCTGCCATCGATTATCTATTTTTGTCGCCGAACTCATTGATCTTAATAGATTAAATCATTTCACGTCTACTTCGCTTAGAGTCACAAAGCGGCCCGAAATGCTGATAACTACGAATAGATTTTTCTATGTTTGGGCAAATGAAGAGAAAAATGAAGACTCCCTCTCAATCAAGACTCATTTAGGTGCATTTATCATCTCAAATGCTTTAACAAAAGCAATCCAAGAGTAATCTCATAGTTCATCTGAAGGGAGTTCATATCAAATAATGTATCATATAGTGAGTCATATTAAATCTATAGATACATTTCACGAGCTCTTAATAATTTCCTTCGCGGTTCTTTGTTGAAAATTGAAAAGGGACCGACCCTCGTTGCCGGGGATCGCTCTGAAGACAGATTATTTCATAAATCTTTAAAGCTGGGTACAAATGATAACAAGGAGCAGATAGTGGGTAAGAATTGAGACCTTGTACTCCGGGGTTACGGTTCGATTTTCCAAATTGACTTTTAAGGTTACGGAATCAAGGGGTAAGGTTCAGCGTTGAGATGGAAAGTTTGGAAAAAGTGTGTCTGTCCGTTCTCAGATCAAAACGCAGAGAATCTCCTATAGAAATGTAAACGCCAGATGTGGTGGTGTCACTGCCATAGGTAAACTACAAGCATACTTGCTGGCCACCTGTAAGTTGCTGCCTGCCTTAGCCAATAGAGCTACACTGCTATTTTAGTAGTCGTAGGTACATAATATGCTATTATATTATATTACTCTCCCAGAGATGAATTAAAATACTAGACAAATCACTCTAGTATGTAGAATCACGATATATTCATTCACTGTTTAATAAGTGAAAATGAATGGTAGGATATGATTTTTCATGGGATTCGAACATAGGCTTTCAGATGAACAGCGCAATCATGAAAGCATGATCGTAGAAATTCATCAGACAGTCGCACGGTCAGCCGAGACGAAACCTCATTTCCATATCCAGTAAATCATTTATCAAGTGCCAGACAAATAAAGTATTGATCGGAG
This sequence comes from Udranomia kikkawai, assembly GCA_018250225.1. Classification (NCBI taxonomy): domain Eukaryota; kingdom Metazoa; phylum Arthropoda; class Insecta; order Lepidoptera; family Hesperiidae; genus Udranomia; species Udranomia kikkawai. Next base: position 8,532 of record DWTF01000912.1, read on the forward strand.
CCGTGCCGCCGCTGAATCATCTCACTTCGTGCTATTTTACGGCTAGTTACCATCACATATTAGTAATAATAATATACGTATCATGGATACAGAAATAGTATGTATAACAATGATCGTATTTTGATATAGTTGTTCGGTTCGACACCGGAGGTGGTGCCTCCGCTACATTTATTTCTGTCTTATAACATCAGGGTTCCTGCTGCTGTATTCTTTTTAGAACGGTATACCGAAAATGTCTTTTTTTAATTTTTTATAATACTGAATTGGTAAAATTCCCGGTTAACACATCAAACTGAATCATAGCAACAAGACCATTGCTTTTAGGAGGTAGAAATAGGTGTGGTGATAGTGCCTTCGGAGTCAAATCAAAATGTTCCCCTACCAGCATCAGATTTGCGAACGTACTCGCACGAAATACGCATGTACATTTGACCTTAAAGATTTCGACCTTCTGTGAAGTTGGATGGGTGTCAGACTTCCATTGCCTGGCTTTAATTCCTTTTCTATGAAATAAAGATAATTTTATACCCAAAACTATTTAGGTACATTGTATACCAAAATAGTTCTGAATTTCAAAATCCACTAACAAATCCTCTACTTCCAGTAACCACAGAAACTTCGATTTACATAATTATTATTAACTTCCCCGACTACCCAATCTCCACATAAATTTCAAATACCTATCGAAACATAATTTCACAAATATTTGAATGTTGTTTCTGGAAATAACATTGAGATTTAGCGGTTTGAATATATAAAATGTTGTAAAGTAAAAGTAAGTCCTGCCTAGAGCCTAGGTTACCTATAACTTGTAAATCTAAAAGTAAATTTAAAGTCTTATTTAAATTCCGCCTGAATTTGTAACATGATATTCAAAATACGTAATAACCTACATGTACTTCAACAACTCCACGTGGCACCAGACTTACAAATGGAACCTTTGCAGAATCTGTTGTAGCTGGTTTATTTTATATTGCAGACCATAAAACATCTTGATGGGAAGGTGCCACAATCTTGAATCTGCTAAGAGAATGACGTACGTACAATGCTCCAGTATTCATTCGAGTTGGATTCAGAAATCAACACAGCAGGCACTTGAAATCAGTTAAGATCAGGTGTGCTGCATTCCGCTACTTCTTTAACTAAGCAGAAGCTTTTAATCGTCAGAACTTTGCAAGTAGTGACGATACTTCCTAAAGAAGTTCCGTCTGGGTGACCCGGATGCCTTCGGAGTAAGGTCGGCTCGTGTTCTACTTCCTAAAGACAAGTTCGCGCAATTATCAGTAACAAAGGCGGTCTTAGATTACAGGGACATAATTATTCCCTGAAACTTTTATTTTAACTTTCCTCTTGGCTAAGTATTGAGAATACTCAGTATTACCAGATCTTTTTAATAGAAAAGAAAAAATGTACATCGATTCGATCTCAACGTCGATGTTTTATATCTTGGTTGGAATTGAGTGAGCAGGCTTACTGCTGGGGACGAGTCACTCAGAAAAACAGAAACAGAAGAACAAAAACAGAATATATATTAGGTCTACAACTTTGCTCCCGCCGTTTTCTTTTTAATTTTAAAAATTATATAAAAAAAAATGGTATCTTATTT
>DWTF01000913.1:0-10134 GCA_018250225.1 Udranomia kikkawai
AAACGGATTAAGTATTTAAGCTAAACTCATATTTGAAGTCATATTATAGCATTCCGGTTTAAAGAACTGCAAATGTTAAGAGTAGATCGAGGGATACGCTTGCAAATTCTTTAGTACTTAGTAGTAGTTTAATAGAAATTACGTTTTGTTATATTTTTAGTTTTGTAAAGTTCGATTAAATGGGATACAAAACCTATGATTTCCAGTATAGACAGTCATGCTAGTCATTTGTCCAGGTTATACCCAGCAAATGATTAGAGGCCCTACATAAAATCGATGGCAATTACTTCGCTACCCTGGACTAAGATTACAAAGTAATATTACAATTACATTAATGCAGCGTGCATTGCTACAATTAGGCAAGGCACAAAGAGGTAGTAGCCGTGGCCGTGGGAATTGGACAACATGGCAATGTAACTTCAGTATGCTCTAATGTCAAGTAACAATTTTTAAATATCCGTATTCTCGGACTAATATCTCGCGGATGAGATATCACCAAAGTTGTAATACTGTTTTTTGAAACCGATTTTTTTGGATATCCCAAAATCCCAAAGAGCTCCGAAGATACGTTAACGTTTACAAGAATGAATTCTTTATAACTTTGAAGTAGCTAACAAGCTTGCAGTCCACCTGACAGTAAGTGGTCACTGCCGTCCACGGACGTCTGTAATCAACCCAAGATAGGATTGAGATTATTTCTTAGATCGAATACAACTACTACAAATGCGTTGCTACCCCTGTGGGCTGATTTCAAACGTCTTGGTTAAGTGTACTTTACCATAGTCTTTAACCCAGAACACAATAGCAGGAACACTACTGTTATATTATAGCTACTGTTGGTAGGTAGGTAGACGTAGCTATGGTGCCTCCTGAGTAAAAGTTTCCACCAGCTTTAGATGTAGTGTTCCCTTTGCACATCTTCCTAGTCAAAGATTTCAAAAGTAGATACGCCCTCGCTGTAATGCGACCGCGCCGAAATGTTTCCACCATGAAATGAGTGAGCTCACTCATTTAGATGAGATAGTATACCTTGCAATTGAGTATGATAAAAAGGGATGACACTATTTTCTTTGTTTATTTCTTTTTCACCACACATTTGAATAATTTTATTTTAGGTGTCAGGGCGTATCTAATTATTCAAATTTTGTGTTCTACCATACTCTGTTGTTATTTGTTATCAACTATTAAGTTTTGTTTTATCAATGTGGATGTGATGTGTATATACGATCATATTACCGCATCCTACTACTCGTAAGAGCAACTACACAACTGTTTCTTAGTAAAGCTTAATGAATATTAGTTCGTTTGTAATTAATCTATGCTCTCGTAACCATCTGTCACTTCTGTGTTAGTAAAGCGAACAATATAAATGAAAGTAGCAATATAATAGACTTTCAGACTGCCAAAACAATGCTGATGTTCTACTGCTAGGCATGGCTTTCCCTTCTGAACTGCGATAAAGGGCATAATTAACTTCAAACTTCAGATTTATGAAGATGCCTTTACTGACCAATTTTTCCAACCCCCATATCACAAATGGCTAAATATCGACATCGAGAAATGAAATGACATGAGAATGAAAATATACCTGAAAGCGTTGACCGATGACCAATGACTAATGGAACTGTATTAGACATTCATTAAGTGTATTTTTAAGCCTTAAAATAAATAAAAACGTTTGATTCTTTTTTGAGACAAAATCATTTTACAGAATCCGCCAGGACGAATTTGTGTGCTGCTGTAGTACATGAAAATGTTATTTAAAAAGGTTTCAAAATTACTTTTAGCGATTCTTGTCAGTTGAGGTGGCGTTTCTATCTAATTTAGCGTAGGTATCAAATATGGAACTCATTCACATTTTAAAGCGTAGGTCTATGAGTAAAATTTTAAGTTTTTCTGGGTTTTCTGTCAGTCTGTCCTAACAACTAAATCTAATATTAGTATGTTGAGTGTGTTTCTACGTTTAAGATGCGGAAACCGTATGTGTTACATTAAGTGCGCTATTCCGTGCCAGAGTGACCCATAACACTAGCATTCAAACAGTTAACCCATTTCTGTGCGGACGTGAGCGTTTAGCAATTACAAGCCTTATTGCTATTAGCCCATAACTAGGCACAAGTGTGTTCGTTAATTGACACTGTCAATTGTCCATTACACGTATAATATTATGATTAGATTTCAATTTTCTCCAAATAGTTACTTCTTAACTCTTTTCATTTTCCATGCCGGCTGTGCGTCTGCTCAAGGTGCCCCATGCAAAACGATAGAGTTGACGTACGTCAGTTAATAATAATTATCGACGTGTCAAGCCTATTCACTATCGTTTTGCAACTGGGCTGTACAACACTAAGATGGATAATGGATAGGGCCCTTTAATCAATTAAAATGTGATTTAAATTTCATTCCCGCCCTTTGCTACTTGCAATTTAATTACTATAATTTATCTATCTCGCCGTCTTAAGTCAATTACTGGTACAAAATTTTAAATTGTTTCATAGATAATTATTTCCTGCACTTTATACCCGCTTGCATGACTTGTAGCTATAAACTTCTGTGTTAGACCGTGTAAGGGGGCAAAGTGGTACAACACGAATATAAATTATATGACAGGTTGCTGATTAATACGGTGTGCTAAAATTAAAAAAAGAGAATTTCATTACCTAGGTGCTTACCTAGGTGCATATTTAATTTATACTTACATTTTAGATTGGCAGCATTTTTCAGTTTTTGCCCTGTCTAAAAAAATGAAGATCCGGCTGGCATGCAGTCCATTTGATGGTAAGTATGACCTGATGGTAAGTACCACCTGTAGATAAGTTTAAAATGGAAGTTAAATCGATGAAGTACCTTATACCAAAGTAATAAGGAAAATACGCATAAGAAAGGAAATATTTATTTTTATTTAGTTAGCACCATCGCCATACCAATTTCTGCCTTATAAGCACAGTATTTTAGTTTGAAGGGGGTGGTAAGGGGAACGCAAATGTATTCCTACCCCTGAGGCTTTAGTTGGCCACAAATGTACGACCTAAGAAAGAACTTTGTATATCCATATATACAAAGTTCTTTCTTAGGTCGTGAACACTTAGAAGGATGGAGTACAAACTCGTTCACTACCTCAATGTTATAAAAATTGGGTAGGTAAGTTTACGTATTAAGAGTTTATCTGTTAATTGTACCAAGTTATCATTTTGTTTTGTACCAAATCCAAACCAAACTGGAAGACCAACTCCTAAAGTTCTGAAAAAGCGGATGAAGGGGAAGGGAGTCAAGTTTGAAGTTAATCAACTTTAACGCCAGCAATATGGCAGAAGATTACCGGTGTAGTGTTGTATTGTAATTACCGAACCGGAAAATATACAAAGACTGCGTTCAACAGGGTCAATCCCAAACCATATTATTAGATGAGATCACCTCTATTATTTGCAACTACATAGTTCCTTCTCACTGCTCCGTCTACATTGAAGTCCGCAAGATGGTCCGGCAATTTAATTATCCTTTGAAACAACCAACAATTTTCTCCATTAATCAATCTAATCAGTTGAGTACTTTAAGGATTTTAGAATTCAACACATACTGAGTGGGGTTCATAAGTTCGTTACATTAATCAAAAAACATATAAACAAACATACAAATAAACAAATCACACTGAGAGCCGTAAATAGGTTCTGTACATCCATTTTCCTCAACAAACAGACAAACGAACGAAAGGAGCGAACGAATGAACGAACAAACAAACCTTATCTTACCACAGTACCAATCTGCGCTCGTACATCCTTGTACTTGAACGTAATTGAACTAACGCGATATCGTATCGTCGGTCGTGCCAATCTGTTATAATTCAGTAGCAACTATGTCGTGGGTTTGGTTCTGGGGACTATTTTTGGGTGTTTTCTACGCCGTGTCGTGTGATAATGAATCGCGCGTGGTGACTATCCAACAAGGGTCAGTACGCGGATACAAATCCTCTCATGGCGACTTCTTCGTATTTTACAATATCCCGTACGCCACCGCGCCTACTGGCTCACAGAGATTTCAGGTACGTAACTCATCTCATTTATCATTTATCGTTAAAAACACGTTACATATACAAAAATTATTTAGAGAAAAAATTGTTTGTGCATGACATATTCGCATGTTTAATTCGCGGAGAATTTATACTCAATACCTACTATGATTTGTTATTTATTTACTAACATTACCGCAAACATTACTTTGCAAGTAGGCCCATAAGTATCAGTAAGGTTTCCTTATTTTGAGGTGTCACTAATCTACCATGTACCTAACACGTCTATAATTGTAGAATTCAACTATTGAATTTCAAGAAATATTCATTTAATCAATTTATTTTACTCCAATCTTATCTATAGACTTGAATTGCTGTACACTTGAGTGTCACTGACATTGCTATTTTTAGGAACGTATTTACTTCTTTAGAGTAGGTAGTGAAGTTGTCACAGAGTGTTTGGAGCAATTTAGATGCATTATGTCATTATGTAGCGTCTCACTTCCCGCATGAATAGCGATGCCAAATAGCGATAATACCGCGTTTGGTACAGAAATGATGCTCAGTCGTTTTTGTGTGATTGCATTTCTACTAGATCGCTTCTGTTACGCTTTGCAAATGCAGTTCACGATCAAGACCTCACGACCTTCCGGGGATTTCAAAAACAAATTCACACTTATAATCTTTAAGAAACCATTTTTTGTTTTTTTCAGGCCCCATTACCACCACCAAAATGGGTAGATACATACCGAAGCCATCAACAAAGGTATTACTTGTCCGCAAATGGATATATTTGGTTTTACTATGAACTTGGAGATGAAAGAAGACTGTCTGATTGCAAATATATACGTGCCACAAACAGACGAGAAGAATCTACCTGTATTAGTTTATGTTCACGGCGGAGCATATATTCTGGGGCAAGCTGAATTTATAAAACCTTATCATTTAGTTATGAGTAAGAGAGCCATAATTATCAATTTCAATTACCGTCTTGGCGCTCATGGATTCCTTTGTTTAGGTACCAAGGATGTACCTGGAAATGCAGGAATGAAGGACCAAGTAGCGCTACTAAGATGGGTAAGAGATAACATTGCTAGTTTCGGAGGCAATCCCGATGACGTTACCATCGCAGGGTATAGCGCGGGATCCTCTGCTGTAGATTTATTACAATTATCTAAAATGGCTAACGGTTTATTCAAAAAAGTTATTCCCGAGAGTGGTGCTAACACCGCGGCATTCAGCATTCAACCAGATCCAATTGAAGTTGCGAAAAAGTTCGCGAAACGTTTAAATTTCAACAATGTTGATGATATTTACGCTCTAGAAGAATTTTATAAGACCGCATCATATGATGTACTGACGTCGGTTAACTTGATGGAAGAGCTCGATAGCACGTTTTTGTTTTCACCATGCGTTGAACGTGACACCGGCTCTGAGAGATTCCTTGAAGATAACCCAGTCAATATTCTCAAAACTGGCAACTATGATAAGCGCCCTATGTTATATGGATTCGCGAAAGACGAAGGTATACTCCGAATTAATTTATTCGAGACGTGGAAGGAAGGAATGAACGCCAAATTTTCAGATTATTTACCAGCAGACCTACAATTTGAAAGTGATGAGGAAAAGGAGATAATAGCAGAAAAGATCAAAAAGTTTTACTTTGGCGACAAACCAATAAGTGGTGATAACATAATGGGATATGTTGATTTCTATTCAGATGTAATTTTCGCATATTCTACTCTTCGGTCTGTGAATCTGCAAGTGGAAGCTGGCAACAGTGAGATATATCTGTATGAATATGCATACGTGGACGAATATACTCCAATTATTCCTTACACTAATATCCGCGGGGCTTACCATTGTGCACAGACAATGGTTATACATGATGGAATTAATTTTACGATCCCTTTCGAAACCGATATTTCAGAAGACTTAAAATCAATGAAGCACATGTTAAGAGAAATGTGGCTTAACTTCGTTACAACTGGGTAAGACCTAACAATTATTTGCAATCACTTATAAAAATCCAACTGTGCTTATGGAATCATTTGTGAAGTATGTTACATAGTGTAGAATGAATTTACGCATACAGACATAGTATAGTTATATAATTAATCGGTTGTCTTTATAATAAACCTCTAACTTATTATCTCTTCTTTCCTCTCTTTTACGACATAATTCATCGTTTGCATTATTGGATGAAGAAATACAAAGAAATTCTTTTCCCGAAACCTACAACTTTACTATTCTTGCTTTCCAATTTTATTTAATAATTCTTGATATCCCTTTCTGGCTACAGCTGTCTTCTCTTTCTCTTTCGTAATATTTGTAATGTTGATCGAAAGCGGGTCTAACTCATATTTGCTCCACCTTACTGTCCTAAAATACCTAATAAGAAATTCTGTCACATTTCAGCAAACCAGTCCCTGAGGGCTCTTCGCTGCCCTCCTGGCCGCCCACAGGCGCGAACGCAGCCCCCTACATGGTCCTGGACAAGGTCCCGGTGTTACAAGAGAGGCCCATGCTGGAAGAACGGATGCGTTTGTGGAACGAGATCTACAGCAAGCATTACCGTTACCCCGTCCCGCCTAGTGACCCGCCGGCGAAACACATCGAACTGTAGTTTTTAACTCAAGAGAGGAGGAGCTTTTTCAATTCGGTTTTTTTTATGTTTGATACCTTAGAAGACTTTTATTTATATAGGTTTTTTTATTTGAAAAATTATTATGATTCAAAGGAAGGTTTCTTTTGGTACCATTTTAGTTTGAGGAAAGAAATGCAAGTTTCTGACATTTTAGTGCATTTTCTTTTCGGAAAATATTTATTGAAGGTTGATGTTTTTGTTGTTATTTTTAATACGCTTATATTCTATTACCATCTGCTTCACGCGAGATAAATGAGGGTATGACGGGGCAAAGATTTAAATAGGTTTATACGCCCTGAGAACTAAATTCTGTGGCGTATTATTTCAATTTGTGGTGAATAGAGAAAATAGCGTCATCCCTTTTTATCATACTCAATTGCAAGCTATACTGTCTCATTTAAATGAGTAAGCTCACTCATTTCACGATGAAAACATTTCGGCGCGGTTGCTAACTATTGAAATCTTTGTGGCGGGGTATTTACGGGGTGAAAATGTAAAGCATTCCAATAAAATGAAAAATTGTGCGCCACAAATCTGGAAGTTTATTCAATTAAATGTTTTTTTAAAGTTCTATTTTTATACTTTACTCATATCATCATTAACAGTAAGAATCTTTTAAAGATAATTAAGCAGAGGCTTTGAGATTGTCTCTACGGAATAAATAATAAGAGAAAATGATAATATCTTATGTTTGAGATGCCCTGATTTAGTGTTTACTTTTCTGATAATTATGTAAAGTAGGAATAGTTTATAATGTTTTTAGGTTGAGAGTGTGCACTTAACTACTTAGGCTATAGTCCTCACCTCACCAAGGCATATGCACAGGGAATCTCAATGCAGGTCAATAGTCGACTCTTAAAGTACTTCTCGACGCGTAGTTCTAACGACTCTTTTGTACGTACTTTGTAGGCTTAGGAATGTTCTAGATTTATCACAAAAATGTGCAGGATTTCCACACTTTCCTACTTCAGTAATGGGAACGTGCAAACTTTGTGTTTTATGAAACAGGGGAGAAATTATGTTACACACCTGCAGAAGGAAAGTAATAGTAGTAATATCTTGAGACAACTTACACAAAAGCGTTGGTATAAGTCTCAAGCTAAGCCTAGGCAGAGGCTTCGGTGGTGAAACAGGTAGGGGATCGTCCAATAATCGCGTGAAGAGGGGAGGGGTGGGGAGGGTCCGTGAAAAAAACACGAAACATCACAAGAATAATGTTAATGTATTACCTATATCTGCTATAAAACAAAATTAGTTATTCAGCTTGCTCTATTTAAAAGGCGTGTACAGGAAGACACACTAATCGAGGCGCTCCGACTTAGTCCTCAGGGGTAGCGACGCATTTGTAGTCCATCTGAAATAGAACTTCCGTTCTGTCTTGGGTTAATAAGATTACATATCGTAGGTTACTATAGGAATAGCAATGCATGGATAATAATAATTGCTATTTATCCATCAATACTAGACAAATTTCTTTTTTTTTCAATTAACATATTATTTTGTGTATATTTCCGGACAATTTTAAATGGTCTTCACTTAGATACTCTTAATACCATGGTATATCCTTCGTAGTAACTTTTTCGCAAAAATGTAAAATGTTTAAATCCCTTGTGGCTTACCTTATGCTTACCTTACCTTATAGATATACATTCACACTATAGGTACCTAAAAATGTATATACATTACCTTAAGTTAGTTATAAGATTTTCATTGAAAATGTGTATATAAATAAATTTCTTGTGGGTATGTTATTTACCTTGTATGCAACAGTACACTGGGCTTTGCGGTCACCGGCTCTAGTCTTCACTGGACTGTGCTATTTACTCTATTCTCGTAACTTCCTCCCGTCTGACGTAACTGCATATATTCGTATATGTAATAGATAAGACGTAATAGACTTAAAACATTATAGGTTTAACATATAATTTAAAATAACAAATATTTTTAATCAAAATAACTAAAAACTAATCCATTTCAAGTACATCTACATCAAACGTTAGTAAGAAGAGGCTCTACAACACTAGAAGGTCAATGAAGTTTAATGAAGTGATTGCTACATACACGCAATATGTGTATGTTATTTTACAGTCGTGATTAATAACTATGCATATACCACAACAAATCTTTTTGTTGCAAGCTCCGCCGCGGGCGTGATCTTATACTTGCAATAATATTATAAATCTATTGTTAGGCCGTATTCAGATCAATGCAACGTCGCCGACTATAAGTAAACGTCACGTAAGTACAGTGAAACATGGTTAAGTGAGACCTTCAAGGGGCAAATTTGTCTTACTCATTCAGGTATTCTACATACCCAGTGTCAGGTAACTCAGTGCCAAAGTATTGGGACCTTAGCTGAGTTCCAGTTAAAGAGGTTTCCCACTTAATAAGGTTTCACTTTCACTGTACTATTTTTTATCATTCATTATAAAACGTTGTTCAAACTAAACCGAAAATATGCGCTATGCGTGACTTCTCAACGGCCAATTATGATCAGTGTGAATGAGTGAAGCAATCTGATTTCACGTTCACACTGCGGCTTTCGAGCCTGCTCACTGTCACCACATTACGTTAGTGTGAACTCGCCTTATCTTTAATCCCATTGATATTTATAACAAAAGCCTTAGATTGACATTCGGATTTAAAATGCAAACGGGATCGTGCGGCCGTGGCAATAGATCGAGAGGAGTTCGTTTGTTATATCCGTGCCAAGGTTGCGCATTTTGGCCGAATAGAGTAGGGGTCATAAACCTACAGCCATAGATTGTGAAATCTTTTACACGTAAAATGAATATGCAATATGAAGTTTGATAGTCTATACCGGTGTTTATTGTAAACATGTTTGTGCTTGCTTGTAATTAAATAAACTTATGTTTAGCTAAAGATGATGGTTTTACACATGGATACACAATTTAATTTAGTTATCAAATACTAGGTGGAAGTTTATTTTATATATTTAATTCATGAATGAAAAGAAACTGAAGCTTAGTTAAAATAAATCCAAAATTGAAGTACAAAATTGTTAGATGCAAAAATTAGATAAGAAACGACTTGATATACCTATGTATAAGGCTGTATAAGAATTGCAAAAATACTAAGATAAAAAAGCTATTAGTTATCATTACAATTATTTGTAATGGGTATAATCAATATCAGTCACAATCCACGAGAATTATAACAAGCGTACCATTATGCTACAATTATTATTGGTATAGTATAATTAGTATAGCACAATTATTATTTAGTCATATATCAATTACTCCATGCTTATAGTACATATTTATGTCGATTATTTGCGCTGTAATGACAATTTATGTCATGTTTTAGATTAGAGAACCATGGAAAAATTAAATAGTTTTAAATTACTGTTAATAACGAACCCCATCGGGTTTCACTTTTTATTATTATATATTTTTTAACATACTAGTTAATTCTGTTAACCCCTCCATGTAAGCTCAAATACTTGTGTTAGGAGTGGGTT
>DWTF01000914.1:0-10128 GCA_018250225.1 Udranomia kikkawai
ATTCAAATGACGTTACGTGTATTACAGGATTTATTAGATATATATGAGTGTTTCAAAGGCCTGGTTTTATGCGTAACGGTTTCTTCTATTCAATTAATGTATTATAATATAAAATATGGACACTCTGTTTCTTTTCTCCGTATAATCTTTGCCCTTGCAAAATTTCATACTTCTTAGTCGTGGAGTTTTCGTAAAAAATCGTTTCTGAAGTTGAAACCTTCACGTATTAATATATAGAATATTCCACTAATCTATTCAGAGGTTAATAGGTAATAGCACTGATTGCTTCATCCATTCTCTTCCACTTACCACGCTATCAAAATAACCGGTACAGTGAAGGGTTGTGTATCTGTTTCTATTTAATTAGGTCAATTCTCCTCGAAGTCAAGATATAAGACGGCTGGTCTAAGATGCCACTCACTTACTCTCGACGTAGAAAAGTGTTTGTTTCTTGTACAAATATTAGCTCGGATCCGAAGAGCGTAGATCCATACACGGCCGCGGTACGCACGCAAGATGTTAGTTTGCTATACGGCTTTGTTTAATGTACGGCTAAGTAAACTTTATATTGAAAAAACCATCGTTTATTCTGGTTACGGTTACAGCATTCGGATTTATTTCTTCAGACATGCTTATTATTTGGTATTGTCATTCGAATAATATACGCTTTCTCCATAAGCCTATAATATAATGCTAAATTAAATATACTGTTAAAATACCAGTTTGCAGATAAAAACATGACAATCATTAAATTCAGATAAATCCAAGCTTTGAAATTGAACTTACAAGACATTAACAAGATTTTGTGCAAAACCCAATCGCTACTATTGTGCACAAAAATAAACTATGTAGATATGTATGTATACGACAAGGAATTCACTAGCAAATTGCCAAAGAATAATCCATTCCCGGATCGGTTGCACGAAGCACGAATTGCAACAGCGAGCACAGTCGAGGCAACGGAGCGAACAATTATAACGAGTCCGTATAAATCAGGATGAGCCGTGGCGTGTTATTAAGCTATTCCGCTACACAAAGATGAGTGAAAGCAATGAGCTCGATGAGATTTGTAAACTCCGCGAAATGGCCTTTTAAGTTTGGAGCTTGCATTCTTTTTTTAAATTCTCATTCGCGGCTCTGTTGCCTTAACCGCAGAATATTGGAGGGAAATTAATATATTGCGTAAGTATTATTATTGTTATTGCGGACTGAATGAAATAAAATGTGGTAATGTTCAAATCTATATATTTGTGAGCGATTTTTCTTTTACTTTTGTTTTTTACTTGTTTAGGCTAATGCTTTAGTCCATGTATCGCGTCGTCTGTTTTTCATATGTTATTTATACGATCTCAATAACCTAAACAACCATTCTTAAAATTTTTATTAGTCGGTCTGTCGTTCTGTTTGGATGGAGTAATCATAATAACAAACAAAGTAAAATAAGGAAAGAACATATGTATAAATATAAAACAATAACGCTTTGTCCAAATTCATTTAACGATAAGATAATAAACTTCTATATATATGTATATTAGCATACCACTTTTGTGGGCTTATGCGTCAAGATGTTATATTTGAGCAGTTCTTGCAAATATTGGAGACCACGGAATGAGTAGTGGCTACAATAGTCGATAAAGATGAGCCTCGATGAGAATCGCAAACGACCGAATATGCCCATTTTTAAGATGGAAATTCCAGTCCGTTAATATATCTGCCAACATTTTCCAAACCATTTCGTAGTTTTATTGCTTTAACGATACTTTCTCAGTACTACCATGTACGTATAACGAATAAGCTATACGAAAAAATAACTAATTTATCTAAGGTATATAGCGCCAGTCTCTGAAAGAATTTTTATTGGATAATTTTATTCATTTCATTGACTATGATTATCTATCATAGAATTCATATCATAGATCTTATTAAAGTAAATGTGGAAGGATTTACATATTCCGATGTTGTACCTGGGCCAATCGAAAGTGCTATTATCAGACAAGATGATAATGTATCGAGAATCCATAGTTACGGAGATCTCATTGCTCGTGAATACAAATAGATGTTTAAGATCAGGCTGACAATTTTCATAAAAACTAAAAGAGGGACTTATTTTTTATTCATATGTTACCCCTTTTTTTCTATACCGCAAATATTTTGTCTTATACCTACGTAAATTTTTATTAAAAAAGATGAGTGTAGATTAACAAATAATAGTATAATACCTACTCATTAGCATTAAGTATTTATATGCATTTTTTCGTTATATTGTATATGTTATTCAAGTTGTCTCAATTACGCTTCAATCTGTTGAAAAGATCTGTTGCAATACCTTGCCTATATTGTTTTTGTACACATTCTTTTGTACAGGGCAAGAGCTATTTTTATATGATTTAAAGAGTTTCCTTCTCAAATATAGGTACGAGTATGTCTTGCGTTAGAAATGCGGCTTATTAGATTATTTTCGGGGCGATTGTCATAATTTACAAAATGGGGCTTTGCGTGCCAATGCGGAAAAGTCCCGCAAAATGTATGACAGTTGGAGGCTTTAGCTCCCGACTTACCTTTTCGCAAATTATCTCTCGGCACAAGGCGGCTACGTAACCTGAAAACAAGATTTTACAGATAGCTTATTTAGTTGGAAAAGATTTTTATCCCTGGTATTCTGCGTATAGAGTCGCGATCATTATTGGGGATTAAGAATGCAATAACAATTACGTTACGTTCTTTGAATAAATGCTGTACAAAATTCTAACAGTTACGTTTATATTAGTTTCCTAAAAATTGAAGTCGTTCCAAGAGCAAACATTGCGAAAGCACAATTGAGAAATTGTTACTTATACAGTAAAAGAGTTTTAGTGAATAGATTATTTATTTTAGTTTTTTTTTTCAAAGTTATCTATAGTATTATAAAATAAATGGAATACATGGCGGGAAACACGATTAGGTTTGTGGTCGGCATCAAACTTATTACGTGAATTATAGCACATGCATATCTAGTAATATAACCGCAATGCTTACAAGGTTTTAGGTTTATTATCTCGTACAAAGATAATAGCATGATTACATTCATTACTATATTGTATGAATGACTACTATTTGCAACGAATATGATATACCTATGATAAATCTGTATTTTATTTTTCATTCTTGGAGGCCTTATCCATCATTCTTTATCTTTGCCTTGGATTAAATGTAGTAAGGTCGAAACCTATTTTTCTTCTTTGATTAAAATAATAGGCCTACTCGGATTTATTACTATAATCTTTATTAATTCAATCAGCGAGCAATAATTACCAAGTTAGGTTGTTTTAGGATAAAACACCTCTCGTGTCCGTTTTCGTCTCCATGTACCCTCTTTGTATCATCTGTGTGAAAATTTCCATCCCTTAGTTATTATGTATTGAAGAGAAGAGAGAAAATAAACATTGCATCAAAATTAGTAGTATTAGGATTTATGACAAGATTTAGTATATTCTTTGGTAAAATTAGTAGTCTAAATGCGTGTCTATTTCGAAAAATCGAAAACAAAATGCTTGTAAACGGATCCGAGGTAACGAAGAAACATAAAACGAATAGCCCAATTATGGCGACGTTTGGTCCTAGTTTACGAAAGCATAAAATATGATAAGAATCGACCAATAAGATACAGACGGAATCCTATTTATTTGTATTTACGATCATGTGCGGCCTTGACCGCGGGCGGAGTCTCGGAAAAATAACTTTACGTAAATACGAGGAGATAGCAAGGTGGTAGAACCTTCTATGGTTCGACTGCGGAGGCACTACCGCCACACCTATTTCGGCCTTATAACATCAGTCTTCGTCCTGCTGTGTTCTGATTTGAGGGTGTGGTCAGGGAGATATACTTAACCGAGGTGTTCCAACTTAGTCCTCAGGGGTAGCTACGCATTTGTAGCTGACCTAAGAAAGAACTTCGATCCTGTCTTAATTTGACTACAGATGTCCATGAGCGGCAGTGACCACTTAACATCAGGAGGCCTGCATGCTCGTTTGCTCCTCAGAATCATAAAAAAGAGCAGTTCAAGGAATCTGTCAATGGAGCCGTTCTATTGAATAATGGGGAACGGCAAGTTAATTCGATGGTTTTGTAATCAGAGGCCGTCTCGGTGACAGTGCATCGAGCGAGGCGATGCGGGTACGGTATTGCCGCTCGCCGGTAAACAACGAGCTATCGGGAGCCGCGCGCCTGCACCCGACGCGCAATATCCCTCTAACAAAATAAAGGAATTCCCCGCGACGACAATTGTTCGCCTTCTTTACCCTCTTACCCTTACCCGAGAAATACAAACGCACGCCTCCGAATGACTTTACAAAAATTTGCATGGTGGCGCGCGCTTTTTTTCTCTATATTTTCGCGTTCAGAAAAGCAATTTTTGTACGACGCTCGCGATACGAAACGCGGGAAATTGCACCCGTTCTTCGGTGAGCGGGCCACAGTGCGAATGGAGTCGCACACATTGTGCCGAGCGGAGCCGAGCGATTGCTTTCTGTCTTTATTGCTACTGTTCTATTCTGGACGTGAATATGCTATCATACATCCGTTTGTGTAATATACGTATCATGCTTCCTTTTTCAGACTTGTTTACAAAGATTTGTAAGCGTTTGCTGGAAATAAAATCGGTGTACGACTTTGAATAATTCGACATTTAAGTAAATTATATGTTTGGAACCCATTTGCAATACGGTTTGTGTTCTGTAATTTCATTTTGAATAGATGAATCTGCTTAATTTTTTTACGTTGCATATGAATGTAAATTAGTCAACCAATTACACCTAAAGGAGTAAGTAAAGGAATTAAGTTAAGTGATAGAAAGATTAACTTGATCAAAATACAAGATTCTAAAGAAAAACTCGTTAATGCGTAGAAAAGTGGAGTAATTAGCCTCGAGAGAATCAGTGTATTGTGGGCGAAATTAAAATCGTAATCAGACTTGAAGTGAGTTCTTGATTCCGGGAAAGAGTTGCTCAGTAGTCGCAAGCACTTGTAGTTATTTCGATGTTGTGAAATTCAATTAGCCCGAGACATCCCGCCCGTTGCGTCTCTGTATACTAGCAAATTATCTTCATTACGCCGGAGTATAACAGAGTAATTGTTAATTACTTTAAGATATAAAGCCAGCTCTTTTTGTGTTCGTTTCCGTTTAAACAGCTAATGAACCGGATATTGTAAGTGAATGAATTATTGATAAAAGTTTTATCGTTCCAAATGGTTAAGGGATTTTGTATAGAGCTTTTATTTAGATTGGTTATGTTTGTTCGTTATGTTTACGAATCTTGGTTTATATGTATGTATCGACCTAAAATGTAATTATGTTGAGTTGTTATGAGGAAAAAAAATGTTTTTTTGTATGTTAAGATTTTTTTATTAGCAAGTTTATATCTGTTTATCCGAATCGGTCCCTTAAATAAATGGTAGCTCTATTAAATAAATAATTACGATTATTTGATTTTATCTAATCACGAAATGATAAACGAGTGTAATTTGGCATAGAAATAACGACCTTGGCTTAAAAACGACATCAAATAGGTTTACTCGTATTTTCGCATAAATATAAAAGATATACTTGTGAATTACAGAGTCAATTTGATTCGTTTATATGCTTTTCACGTGCATTAAATTATACGCACAATAATAATATATCGAATAGTAAGAGTTGTTCTTCTTCAAAACTAGTTTTTTCCCCGAACCTATCTGCCATTTGACAGGACATTTTAACATCAGTTAAAATCTCAAATGGCAGAAGAATGGTCATAAAGATTAAGTCATTAATCGATCGAATCCACTTTATAAGAAGAAACATCAAAATCTATAAGTGAAGGATTATTCATATACCCCATTTAATACATCCCATTTTATGTAGGTATCATAAGCTATTGTGTGCGTAAAATAAAACGTTTTAATTTTTTTTCATTGAGTGGCACCTCGCTAAGCGATAAATGCGTGATTCTCGGAACATATCGGATTTGTAGTCTAGCAAAAAACAGGGCGAATATAAGTATATACATAAAATTTTATCTTCAGAATTTTATACTTGTTATAATTGAACAACTACAATACTACAAAATATAGACTTAATAATAACATAAATGTAAGTATATGTCACATTAAAAATAGAAAGTTAGTATGTGGTTTGACCGTAACAGTCAGGATGGATATACCCAGGTCCAAGGCGCTTGAAAAGCTGTCTTAATCCATGCCTAGCAACAATCCCGTTATTACCCGAATATATGCTTTCATAACTCATGTATTTTATGTACAACGAAACATGATATAGGGGAAAACACAACATAATATAGACTATCAGCACATTGTTCGTCTTGATTATGTTTAAAGCCTCGTAATAAGACGACAAGGGAGGATACAAATCATAATAAATTTGGCCAACTTATTAAGTCAGCCGCCAACAAACAATGGACCGAGTTATTGGCGATCTACCCTCGAAGCCCACCCCACACATCCACCCCATGGATAGAGCCATTGGGAAAAGCCCTGGACAAAAATACGCCAATTAACGGCATAAAGAGTTAGAATTGATGGCGATGGATGGAACGCATTTCGTCCAATGTGTGCGTATTTATGGTTTTATTTTTGTAGTTGTGGATATATGTATATGTAGGTGGTTGGTAATGCGTGACACAAAAGTGGTTTTTTAGTTGATAACGCATTTAATTCTAGATAAAGTAAAATGTAATTCACGTTTTGAGGGTCTGAGCTTTGTATCGTACACACATAAACATGAAACACACAAACATGAAGGTTTTGCTTAGAAGTAAATATTTTATAACATAAAAATGACTAACTAACTAACTAGACGAGAAGGATACAGTTTGTGATGACGTCATCACGGCACACAAAAGAAGTATAGATGAATAACACGCATGCTAAACACTAATGAGTCGGCAAGTGACGCGGACGGAGGTGTGAGCGGGCGGCTGGCCCCATTAACGTCCGAACCGCAGTATATCACGTTAACCTATTGAAATTGCTCCCATAAACTGCGTTCGAAAGTCGTAATGACCATACATTTATCGGTGATAGAAAATTTCGTTACTGACTCCGCAGTCACTACGTCACACCTATTTCTGCCTTATAACGGCGGTGTTCCGTGTCGATGTCTGAAGATACTGCTGTGTTCTGGTTTGATGGGGGTAGCAACGAGCTAAGAAAGAACTTCGATCCTGTCTTGGGTTAATTACAGTTGTCCGTGGATGTGACCACTTACCAGGGGACTGCTTACTCGTTTGCTATAAAAAATTCAAGCTTATAATCTCATTTAAGGGACATGTACGAATGATTCGACTTCTCGTAAGTTCGTATCCTAAACACATATATATATATGTGTTTCAGAGAACGGTCAATTGGTCATCGATTGGAAGAGATATAGCGTAACGTCATATCATCATACGTACGATGAATCAACTAAACACACCATTAAAAATTACATCGGCATTCCTAATCGACACACGAGTAATGATTTCCACTTAAGAGATAATGATAGCTTGTACGTTACAAATAAATAAAGTTGTAGAATTTAAAATATGAAGTGTGAAGGACGAACTGTGAAGTGAAACTATGAAGGAAGATATAGAGACAGACACACAGCCAGAATTATCAAACCCGGCTAGACCAACACATCAACCACTTAACTGCTGCAGGCAGTGTACTCCGCAACTCATATCTATAGAAAATCTAAAAGTTCCTCTCCTAGTTTATGCAAAAGATAAAATTTCATTTTTAAAAAGCTACTTAGAATATTTCATTAATTAATTAAACCTATGAGTAAATTACGTAAAGAATGTCTACGTTTCATTCTTATTCATTTTCATTCCCGAATTAATTTTAAGGTCGTTTTTTCACTGATAATGTATATTATTAAACTTACACAGATGTGGGTTGTGTGCGAGTGTAACAGCTAAATAATCAATCATTTTGCTTGCCTAAAGATCTTGACATGCTATTTCGTGGCCTTTTGATAAATCGCATGGGACATTATTTTAACGTAAACCCTCCGTAAGACCTGTCAACATCGTTGTGTATTATATTATAAATGATATCTTGGTAATAATAAAACTTTAACTTACAAATGTTTATAAAAATATACGCTAATAAAATTTAATTTTTTTATCAACATCGCATTCACTAAAATTTTTCTATCAACATCGTATACTATTTGGCATGATAGCGTTACTATACATTTTAGGGATAATAATAATAAATCAGTTTCATCTTTTACTTAGAATAGATACTAACTCAATTGACTTGATGATAAGTGGTCACTGCTGCCCATGGATATCTGTAATCAATCTAAGACAGACTAGGATTCGTTTACTACCCCTGAGGACTAAGATGGACCGTTTGATTAGGTGCCCTTGTACACTCTTTTAATGGGAACACAGCAGCAAGATCACCTCTGTTATAAGATAGAAATAGATAAAAATACATGATAAATATCGCACTGATTTGCTTAGACACTAGCGTACGTAGACTATTCAATAAATAATAGTTGAATACGGTGCGGCGGACGTTATCTCAAAGCACTAGGCCGTTGCACGACAATTTCATGTCATATAAAACAATTTACGGGCATGCCTCGCATGGGGCTACGCCTCTATTGTTAATTTGTGACTCATAAATCTCGACGATCACTCTGTTTAAATAACCATTAACACTCATTACGGTTCTTTTATTGTATCGTTCCGTTAAATAGTATGTTTACGGGACTTTAATGTTTTGTTGTCATCTTGATTAATTATGACATTTAGGCGAACTTTTGACATATTCTGCTAGCGAGCTGAATCCGAGACCTGATCTGTGTGGGTATTTATATAGAAGAAACAGAAGCTAGTTACTATATGCATATATGGGATATATATCATTTGTAGAATTTGAATCATAAGAGATCAGAATATGATATCAGATCAGAAATCATATAAACATTTCAAGAATGTTACTAATGCTTTCCTTTCGCTATTTATTTGTCTGTCTGCAACTTTCTTAGACAACCTCCTCTTCTTATTATCTATGTAGTTTTCCTTCTAGTAGTTATATTTACTTAATTTCATTTACTCCACGAGTTTGTACCTATTTGCATTGGATACACTCATTGTGTATTGTTAATCAAGTTGTATCAGAAACCTGATATAGTTTGATTAACATGTTTATTTTATTCCGTTTACGTGTTTCAATTCGCCGTTAGATATCTTACCTTGTGATTGTGACAGGTGTTTACACTGTCCCAGTGATCTCATCTAGGTATTGCTCATTCTGATAACCGATACTGACCGACCTGATATTGTTTTAGTTTGGCAAAAATATAGTACTACTTAAGTAATCGTTTCTATTCGATATCATGGTCCTAAATCGTACGTACATGCAAGAAATTTATACCGATTTGGGCAGAGATAGATAAAATACTACAACCGTAGGCTGTAATTGCTATATCGACTCTAACGTGGACTATCGGAAATAATATTTCGTGGCCAATCTGTCCTAAGTTTTCGAAACCCATAGTCGATTGATAACAGTCGTTAGTACTTCAAGGGAAACAAAGTTTAACGGACTACTATGTATTATAGCAACTGGGATTGTTTTCTTAACGTTTCCTCGAAAGTGTAGCCTATTGATTAAGGTTGACTAGCTAAAATTGAGACATCGCGGATAAGCCCTAAAAAAAAGATTGTTAATAACGTGCCTCCCACGTCGTTTAAAACAACACATGCTGGCGGGTTAGGCGCAAACTTTAGATGTTAGTATAGTCCATAATTGAAATACATACCAAATGATAATTGCTATTTGGGCTATGTTTGACGCGTAGTAAGACAATATTTAAATTACATAACTCTGTTTCATCATCGCTACACACGGACGCTATAATGTTATTGTTCTATTATTTACTATATAATTTATTGATTAATATGCATGACTCGTGCCGCACGCATGCATTTCTTAATTGGCCCCGTTGGCCCCCGCGGGCATTGCAGTAAACGTTCATCTCCGGCACGGGCGGCAAAAATATCAAAGACATATCGCATCCTTAATGGAATACTGACCTAACTAAAAACGACGATTTTTGGGAAGTCGGAAAAGAAAACCTTTTTATGAGGACTAAT
>DWTF01000915.1:0-10127 GCA_018250225.1 Udranomia kikkawai
GGCCTGTCGGCGGGCCTTCGCCCTCGCGGACATCGTCCGCTTCATCCAGCACAAGGTCTCGTCTTGCGACAAGGACCTCACCTCCTACCATTGCTATAGCGCCGGTAAGTTATTCATATTCGTCCTTGAGATTCGCACCAATGCCATGTTTTATCAATATTGATAATAATATCGACTTTGTTATTCTGAATAAGATAAATTAAATAGTAGAGTTAGTTCTCTATTAAGTTAGAATTAATAAAACTGGGATATAATTACCGACAATATCAAAATATGCCGCAACTATATCATTAAAAACGTCACATTTATTGCAGCAACAATTGGTGAGCGTCCTGTCAAAGCTAATTCCTTTTTATAACTAAACTTAACTTTAATTCCTTCTTATAGCGGAAAACGAAAGGTATGCAAACTAATAGATATCTCTGTTCACAGGACCAAATTCTGACCAAGAAGATGGCACAAGGCCTAGCCAAGTAGCAAGCACTAACTCAAGTGGCAGAAGACCATCACTTCTGACAGCAAGAAGGCCGCCCAGCAGTAGGGTTCATACCCCACCCCTTGCTAGTCCCTCGATAGCTCCTCCTGATCTTCTAGAAGATGGAGGCGCATCGAGCACACCTAAGAGGCTATTAGAAGGTGATTTACAATGAATTATTATAGCTCTTACTTGGTTACTACTTCAGATTTCTCAGATTACATATCACAATATCGGCTATAGTTTTGTATAATATCAACAATTGGTATTTACTCAAATTTGTTACATCACATACTTATATATTTAATTCTAAACAGAAGGAGATGCCGAAGTTTCGACGCCAAAGAGAAGGGCATCAACGTCACCATTGCCCTCAAGTTCACCCGACGAAGATATAAAACCGAAGATCAAACAAGAACATATGGATACCTCCGAGTCTCCTGAACACCAAAAGAAGTCGAGGACTGAGATGGCCGACGCTGAATCAAACACAATGCATAGCGGTAAGTGTGTTTTATAATCAACAAATTAGAAAGGAAACTAAGCGATCTATCTAACTTAAAAATATCAAAGCACATTCAACACATTGTGATCTATACGTGACGAACAGAATCTTCAATTGAACAAAAATACTATTCTGTCTCCAACACTACATTTTCACGCCTATCCCCAATTTAGAAAAAAACTTTGTTCCAAAAGTCTGCGTCATCTTCCTCTGTCTGTCCATGCCTATTTAGTGTTTTATTAATGATTGTCACAATCCGAGTTCAAAGGATTCGGTGTTTGGAGACAATTTTATCGGTTAACTCAGTCCTTTGTCCACATCGTGCAAGATGTTGCACAACAACAATGCTGGACGCCGTTCATGGAATGCTTACGTCATGTATCGTCCATATATTTGGATCGGGGCTTAATCTCGTCACTACATAAAGGAATTTACAGGATGTTTGAGTTAGAAATAAGTTTTATTGTTGGACACTTTTGACTATGAAATGGGAATGAATATGTACTTCTTGATTTTTTATATGCCATGTTTGGCATCACTGAATTATTTAAATGTAATATGCATGTAGTTTACCCAATTATAAAAGACATGCTCGATTTATAGAAAACCAACAAAACTCCGCTACCTTTATCCGACAAACTCATTTAACATGATAAAGCCTAACGGCAATAACGGTTTCATTACAAAATTAAGCTTTAAAGCTCATTCAAGTTGGAGGACTCGGAACATCTGTATAAGCGAGCGATCTTGCGGGGGTGGTTCGAAAAATAATCTATCCAAGCGTAACCCTTTGTACGAGCAGATGTGCCGTCATTTGACACTTTTGTATTAAACCGTTGCACAACAAAAGCTTTCTTAAACCCGAAAATTGTGCACCGTTCAAAATTTCCAACCCGCATTTTGTCAACCGCTTTGTACAAGGAGCATAAGCGGTCGGAACAGTTTACACGGAATTACCCACGAAAGTATTCGCAGTTGATAGAAATACAAACTTTTGGACAAAACTCCGGAAAAGTTTGAAACGGCAATAAATATATATTTTTGATCATATCGGCACAGAAAACTCGCTGCCACGTAATGAGATTGCGCTATCGTCTAAACGTCAAATGCAGGTTTTGCTTCAACACCAGTTGTTTCGGATTATTGAGTTTATCCTAAACGTTCATATTAACCCCTTCAAGTGAGCTGTCAAACCGGCTATATTCAATAACGCATGAGGGTTCCATCGCAATAAAATATCATAATATATTAAATTGATAACCAGAAACAATGCAATCCCATCTATAAATCTGCTAAACTCAGGCTTATTGTCAAAATAAAGGTATAATTCTCATGGTGACAGTTGAATCGTGACCTCGTGCCATCTTAAAAAAGGGATCTTAATTTTAATTGTATTATTTTGTACATATTAATTAACCCCATCGCTCTATGAACAGATAAAGGGGATGTTTTGGAAGAAAAAAAATATTTGCATGAGCACACGATTGACGTACGCGCATTGTTATCTTGTGCCTTTTGTGATGACCCTTATGTTAACCATGGTTGTGTTACTGACAAAAAGAGGTGAAGTTGCTCAACCGGTCGTTGAATATTCAACAGTTCTGCCGTTTGTTTAAAGTTCAATATTGAAGGACCATTCGGTGGTTTACGGCTCTTCGTGTGGTGCCGATTGTGATATTATAATTGTCAAAGATGCTACTGAGGCTCCATTGTCAGAAACGGTCTTTTATAATTTTTTCAAAGATAAAAAACGTTTGGCGTGCGTCTGACACGTTATACATGCGCATGCGTTCGCCGTGACCTACGGAACTTCTTTGAGCGTGACACAATGGTCGAGGATATTTTTAGTTTTTGTACGGATGGGAAGGTGTCTAAGTAGCGGGTTTAAAATAAGTGGCTTTTAATTTTGGATGTGACGTCGCTCCTGTGTGAAAGGTGAGGGGAAGATTGTCTCGAGCCCATCGCGTGTCCTTTGACTGTGCGGTTGCTGGTTATATTTAGAATGTAACTAATACCCATGCTTATTATACAATGCACTTTGAGACTCATGGTCGCAACATGTATGTATGGAGAATTGTAGATGTTTAAGTATAATCCGGGTATTTCCAAATTTGTATTTAGCCGCTGTAATACTTAACAAACAACTATACGTGTACATTGTTTTCACAAGCTGTCTTGGCTACAGTTATTTCCATCACAAAACATCGGAGAACCGATGGTCGTCATTTACTTGTATCAGAATAAATATTGAACCAAGTGTACATTGGGTCCAGTGTTTGTTCTCTTTTGTTTGGCCTACAAATTAATGAAGGATTGTCGGGACAGCTATGTAGGTGTTTTGTATTAAAATCATGAGGATGGCCTCATTAAATATTTGTTTTACATAGATTTTAATTCTCTGTGATCTATTTCTTTGGACATCACCAGATTTTGTTTCAAATTTTAATAGAGATGAAAGTATTTTATATACATATTACTGATAGTTATATAAATTCATGGTAAACTATAGAATTTAGTAGTAAACTTAAAATAAGGTCACATGACAGAGGTTCTGTTTAGAAATAAAATCAACGAAATTATTTATAAACAATTGTTAACATTTTACTCGCGTGTCCCAACTCATGAATCTGATAAGCCCTGTGAATTACGAAAATACAAGAATAAAGGGATACCCATATCGATTGCACGGACCCCTCTCCCGGGCGCGCTGATAAAAATTATCGTTTTAAACTTGAACGTGCACGGTCTACCGCATCGTAAAACATCGGTCAGCGGAGTCTAAACAACGACGCTTTCTACTTACTCGCTCATGCAAAATAAACGTTACCACAAAGAGTTCCACAAGACACGAGTTTTAGATAAATCCCCCGTACTCGTATTCGTGGTCTAATTACGCATTCATAGACCGTTTCCTTGATCGCCCCCGCAAATGATTTCTTAAGTTCCGTCCGAGATATTTCCATATCAAGACATGTTTTCTTAAGGGTCGGCCACAAAGGGCCATCTCGACGCCGAATCTTTAATCCTATCTCGGGACCTTTGCGGGCAAATTTAAATTTCTTTAGAAATATCGTCCTTATTATGTATGTGCGGGTTCTATTCCTTGCGACGTTCGTGGGTGAGATAACGTAAGTTAAGTCCGAGAGGAGATTGTTGAGAAAAAACTACCGCTAACTTCGACCAGATCCCATCTTGGAGGAGCGGCGTGCTCCAAACTGGTCTCTAATACTGCTGCTTAAAACCGCATATCGATTGACATCGCTGGGATTAGTACAACCTTATTTTGTATATGAGGTGATAAGTCTTTATGAAGGGTCAACCTTTTCTATAGTGAGGCTCACCCTTTTAGTGAAAAGAGTCCGTTGATAGCTGATTTAGGAATGGTGATAATGCATTCACTGTGTGTAAATATATCATAGATTTATGCTGTGATAGATTGCTTCGCCCTGAGCAATGCTTTATGCGTATGAAATATATTTAACAAAGGTTTTGGAATACAGTGTATTTGTGATGTCGGTTAGGTTAGCTTTAGAACCATCCCTTTGATTCCAAATGTTAAAATGAATTGTGTTGGTATTTTAATTCCAATTAAATGAATGTCATAGGTAGTTTGCACTTTAGGTTACTTACATAACGTTTGTTCTGATGTCACTATAAATACTTTTAACAAAGATAGCTATGTATGTATGTATGAAACACATTTTGATTTTATATCATTCTGTATTATTATAGTTTTACTATTGTTTATGACGGTTTAAAACACCATATTTCATACATTTTCTTGTTTATTAGTACCAGTTTTTAGTTAGTAATTCTTTGTTTACAGTTAACTTCATACTCAAATCCATAGTATCCATCATTTCTAAAACACAAGTCAGTTTCCATCGCCCAAGAATCAATTTTAAAGCGTCCACTTTGATGTCCCCAGTCTTCCCCTGCATCGTTTTATTGTTTTTCCTCAATTTTTTGTAATATGTGGTAATGGTCGTCACACACGTGTCGACAACGTTATTATGAGTTTAAAATAGCCCTCGCATCTGGGCGTCGGTCGCGGACCAATTTCGGAGATCACATTTTGGTGCCTCGTAAGAGGATTTCGGACATATGTGGAAAGAATTCAAGTCTACATTGTAGATGATTTACGCAGTTGGTAATGATTTGTAGTCTGCAGTATGAACGATATGCGTAGTTAGTTTAATTTTGTTTACTGATTTTATTGTGCCGCTCTGGAAACTTGAAGAATTAACTTTTACAGTGGACAATGTGTTACATTTTAAAATATCTTCGAACGTTAATAATTTCTAAATTAAATGATTAGTCTGAAACTATCTCATTTAAATAACCTGTGATTTTAGATACCTATAATTTAAATTAAATACCTAGATACAGGTTTACATTTCAAAACGAGTCGAGAGGAAAACGTGTTTTTTATATATCTAATTACAAAAATTATAAAAAAATCGCTCTAATGACGATAGCTACGTTACGAAAATAATAGATAGTGTAGGTAGTGAAAGACATCGAAATTATGAAATTTACGGTAGCTATCAATAACAGCACGCCCTATTTACATAGGCGTAACTGATTTCAGGGAGGGTGTGTTGGAAACAATTTGTGAAGTAACTCGATAGTTTACAGAAATCACAATTTAGCTTGCCGATCGCAATGGGTGCGGTTACGCCATCTTGAATTTATGATTTTATAACGAGACTTTAGGTAAGGCACTGTTGTAAGGAAAGTCGAATTTTCGATTTTGATTTATATCCCTGATTTGCAATAGCTGCAGCCTTTTGTCTAAGTTGTCTATGACCGGCTTTTTAATTAAATAAAATACAAAAATAGTAGAGGAAAGTTCTTTCACTTCAAGTAATATGTGTAGACCGTTAGTCACAGGCCAATCATAGAGAATATATTTTTTTCAAATACAGAATATATGCTTATAGATTTAAACGGTTATACGAATATTATTTATGGATTAAAGTGAAATTTAGCTATAATACACACATCGATATACATATTACATAATGGTATTGAGAATTTTAATTCCAAAAATATTGAAAGAATTATATAACCAATATTCATTACGTAGTCGTAGGTACATATTAAGAAAATATTACAAAGTACTACATATAATTTATTGCTGCAAAATTTAATTTTCTTAACTTATGCGGCGCGGGGTCACTTTTTGTTCGGCTCTTTGCTCAGTAATAGGTATTGTAAAACACTTGTACAGACACGGCGCGGTCGAATCGGTCATCTCATTATTTTAGATGTTTACTTTGTCCCAGACGCCTCGACATTCATAATGTATGCGTCATTCGAACTCTCGTAAGATCTTGTAGTTGCAGCGAAATTACTAAAAATTATTTTAGTTTGACTTATGATAACAATGTATCATAATTCAAAGTATCTATGTTATCACAACGCGTTGAAGATACGTCACGACGAACAATTAAGCCACTACCATCGTACCATTACCATTGTACCATTATATGTGCGACGTTATACCAAGCGCAATACCGTTATTACCTATGCCCAAACATTCCACTTTACGTCCGCAGCGCCAGTTCGCGAGAATTGCGTTCCATCTGCGAATTTTATTTTCCATACCGTTACATGTCTCCAGTTATGGGTCACAATTTGCACCATTCACCCTATAGCAGGGGGTGGGGGGTCGGAAAGGGAAGGCGGTCATTCAACGCAGCGGCGCGACGGACATCCGTCGCATAACAAGTCGATGGCGAGCGCACGCTCTTATAAATATCGCATAGCTTTGGAAATAGGACACTTTTTTCAATCGCAATGATTAAGGTTTCGCCGTATTTCTCGATTGGAGTCTTGCTTATTCGTTTCTAATATAATGGTATTATAGGCTCGTCGATGGAGTGTTTTTTAAATGGTTTCATTGATTTATAGTGTTATATTAATTGAAACATTGCTGAAATGTTATGCTGAATTTACAGATCCATTATTGTTTACATCTATATGTATATCAGCATATAGGCATACGAAATTATAACGAACGGTACGAAGTTAAATTTTTACATGCTACTTTAACTGAAATAAAACTCGCGAATAACGCTTTACAAAACTTCAACAGAAAAGTTTTCGTATAAATTTTGAACCGGAGTTGTTTTTCAGACCGACGACAAACATTGAAAGCTCCTGAATTGTGCTTTTATTAAATTTCGGACTTGTATATTTATTTGCGTATAGGTACATTTTGTTTCGACTGTTTTGAAACTACATAGAATTAAATGTGAAATGTAATTATTGCCTCCATTATGCATTGAAGTTAAATGCCTGTAGCGTTTCAGTCTATTATTTCACAGTAAATTGCAGACTTAACTGTAGGCAGTTTCTTACGGTGTCCGCGAGAGGCGCTGGGGTGCGAACAACAGTTGTCGGCCGGAAACAGCGGCGTCGCCTTCCGGCCGAATGTACTATATGGACCGCAGAGATTTCATATTTTCTAGCTAGCTCTCGGAATTTTATTTACGACATTTTCTGCCCAAGAACGTCTCAAAGTTTTACGCTGAACTGAGATCTTGAATGATTTTGCGACAACCGGCTTTCTTAACACCAAATGCTTTTAGACCTTTATGTAATCGCCATATAATTTTGTGAACATAAATGTGATATAATTGATTTATTGACGCATTGCGATTTTACTAGTTACTACTATTACAGATATACAGTTCCATAAAGAAATATTAATTATAACTATTATAATGAAAACATAAAATGTTATGTGACTCGGCAGGCTATATTTAGGTCCTACTTTAAATGAATTGGGGCTAGATTATCCTTTATACGAGTTCCATTCTTGCTAACATCCCAATTCAGCCACAAAAGTTTGACATTCTATGAAATTTAACTAAAATTCGGATGTACAGCCTTTTCACGTTACTGCTTCATTAAAAGTACTTCATGAGAGCAAATAGCGGTTTACGGACAGATAGCAAACAAAACTCACGTTTTATGCATTCAGATACGAATCGCGACAGTAAAGAGATCTAAAACAAGATTAATTGAATCAAATTAGCGAATTAACCGAAAGATAGCATCGATTAAATGCTAATTCGCGACAAATTTTTGTGTCTTATGAATTGTAGTTTTAGAACCATCGAACATTTGCTTAACTTATATTATTTGACCGCTGCAGTAACTTTAGAAGCATTTTAAATCTTAAATAAAATATAAGTAATTATAAATACGTAATATATTTAGATTTAGATTGTCGAAGTTATAAGGTGTAACATTGTCCAAAATATTTTTGAACAACGGCCGTCTATCTATAATATCAACATGAAACGCTTTAGGGTAAACGCACCAATTCACGACTACCGCTATGAACGTTGCAAGACAACAGATAGCATTACTGTCCGCGTTTACCCCCCAAACGTATCCGGGGGAGTCCAGACGGGTGGCGTTTAAAAATTTCATCCCCACTGGCTTGTACAATGGCCATAATCAACGATCGCCTTTTGAAATCGAAACGGTTGTTAAACTTTAGGTTTGGGCACTCGTCTGCATCCGATGGTGGGATGGTAGACTTTTGCCTCGGTTTGCTTCCGGAACTAACGATTAGTGTTGCCATGGTTACATGTTGAGGTAGTAGAATTTTGTGATAATGCATAGAGATGTAACCTGTCGAGATATAAGGGTTTTGTATAATGAATAGTGATGGATATAAAAGTGGAAGCCAAAGATAAGTTCCTATTTGCCTACATAACGTTGTGTTAAGTAGACATTTCGTAAATTACCTTATCATTTACAGTATTTTTTTATAAGTCAGATCATTAATATGTTACGAAAGGATTCTGTTGAAACATTTAATTTTTGCGTTTCGTAATATTATTAAACACGAACCAATCGATACAATGACGACTAACAAACAAGCGTAGATAAATATCATAACTGTAATCACTAGCTATCCCAACATTGCCACACAGCTAATCCCGAAACCATCAAACCGAGACCAATACGCACCAATACCAGTAACAATTCAAATCCGATCACCCACACGGCCTTTATTGTTTAATTATCGCCATTATCACACACAAAGCGTACGAGAGATCGTATCACCGATTCAAATTACGTACGGTAATCTATATAAGCTTCTACCAATCGTATTTCGTTAAGTATTGGTTACTGCTGTTGACTTCAGTCCTGTGACATTGACGGATCGTGTATGGTCGGCAACGGAGTTTTATGCTTGAGATTAACGCATCTTGATAGGCTTATTTTTGTAGAATTGACGGGACCAGGCTTGGACCAATGGCAGTCCAATCGAATCTAAAAACAGCTGTTTTGAATCTCTAAAGACATCTTTCTCATGAAGACATAGGCGTCTATATTAATTGAAATATCTCAAACATTGTACATAAATCGATCACAGATTCATTGTTACTTCCACGTCTCCAAGTAGGAGTTAGTCATTCTGTTACTATACATAAAGTATTTTTAAAACTATACATAAAGTATTGCTTGCTAAAACATTGAACCCAAAAAAGACAAATAGGAATGGAGCTTCGAATTCAGAAATGTTCTAGCCTTTTTACGGTTGCCAATGTTACAAATATCTGACATTAACGGGTCGAGATTGATGAATTTGAAAGTCATAATATAGGGCACATTTTATTTTTTTCTGGCAGTACGATGACCAATCCGTAATACAATGAACAATGCTTTGGACAAAAAGGTCAAAATATATTGATATTATGATACATAATATTTATTAACAGGGTGTTCGAAGATGTGACAGATTAAAATATGAAAATGTCTCATATCATCCTTGTCTATAAAATAGACACGGTTTATATACTAATAAAACTACTACTTTTAGTAATGTTTATATATATTACTCACTGATTTTAAACGATTCAGCAGCTGGGGTAGGCTAAGTAAGCCTAGCTACAGACGGATTAGTACTTACCAATCCGTCTTAAATCATGATCCTAATAAAAGGAAACAAAAATACACTGAAATACAGAATATTTAGGATCCGAGCCTGACACATAATCATCTATAAAAATTATATTATCGTAAACAACAATTGAAAGATTACTATTAAAACTACTGTTTTTCGCTTAGAATTTCTCAGATGACCTCGCTCTCAATTCGCTCGCAATTTAAAAGTACTTC
>DWTF01000916.1:0-10122 GCA_018250225.1 Udranomia kikkawai
ATAAAAATTGCATCATAACTAGGGAAATTATACTATACTTAACAAACTACTTACTTTCATAATAATAGAAAAATCTTCCTTGCGATGCGATGCGAAGTACATTAAAAATAAAATCTTGTTTATGTACATAGGTATTTCTCCAATGAAAACTAAAATAGAAAAATGTGCAAAAACGGGAGCGTAATAAGAAAACTTTTGCTGCGAAGAGAATTTAATTTAAAACTATTTTTATGCATCGCTCTCAAACTTTACTGTTTTTGTTGGATAACTCGTGATAAAGAATAAAATTCAGGCATTTTTAGCATTTATTATTAGCTTAAAGCTTTTGAATAATTTTACATGAATTTCTACATAGCTTGTCCTGATAATGTACGAAGAAGAGCCCATTTATAAATAGGCCCGTGCTGTCCAACTTACTAATGATTTAAAATTGCTGGCCATGTCATACCTTCTTATGACACTTCAAATCACAGTGAACCCAATGATGCTAGTGATTCAAGTGGTTAGTTCTCCGAATTTCTACTGTCATTTGCTCTCAGTAAATGAATCCTAAATAATTTGCAGTACTTCTCTTTTTATTGCAAAACAAAAAAACTGTTCCGTGCAAGTAATCACAATGTGTCTATGTCCATCTCTTCAACTTTTTGATTTTTTCGCTTGTTTCTACTACCTTTATCAATTCTCGTTTGCGGCTTATATTTCGTGTGCCTGCAGCCCTTGCAGCACCTAAGTCTTATCGACTCGAAGCGAAGTATCGAAACCGTTTTCATCATTTACATTAAATTGAAACCTTTGCAAAATAACTAATGCAGCCTCGCGTTGGTGTTTAGCGCGGTTCTATAACGGCCAACGCGCCAATTGAACGCATCCGCATTTGAGTCAGAGGACACAGCACGCCAAGACGAACTCATCTCAGCCCAAGGTTACCGTAGGAAAAATACTCCACGGTCCGCCCATACCGCCCGTGGTTTATTGCGTTTGGGCCTAGGGCTGCCATGCCGTTTTCAGGACTCTTCCGGACTTTCCCAGTCTCCACACAACCATATTTTGTTTCGAAATAAAATGTAACTTAAGCTGACAGCTTGCAGCGCATCTAAGAAAGTGAACTTGTATACTCACACAATACAACATTCATCATCACAATATTGAAACTAGAAATATTTTGACACAAGCAATACGTGCTCTGTGTAGTCAATACTTTGTATAAAACACTATTTTTAATAGAGATAATACGAGTTTATGTAATAGCAAGCAAGCAAGGAAGGTAAAATTCCATGACAATACACGGTTTTCCCAGCAACCGGCAACCCTACTCTCTTAATATCGCCTGCTCGTAACCTAGAGCAACAGCTAATATATTTATATTACCCTATATGCTCACTTTATGTACCGAAGCTATATTAATTTCTATTACGATTCGTGAAGGGACAAAACTATAAAAACTTCTACTCGGTTGCTAGGAGCGTTATGTAACAGCTGCGTTCGATTTAAATCTATCCGTACATAAAATCGCCATTTTTACTTCAACAACGATACCGATTCATGGCTTCAATCTATATCTACGCCATCATTCATAATAACGATCTATGTGAATAGTTGTGACCTTACTGGCCCATCCCAACTTTTGTACAAATCACATAATCATACGGATTATTTGTTGATCTAATTGAATCGCCAATGATATTGTAGCGAACAACCATGATGGCTTCCTGATGTTAAGTTGCCATTGCAAACTATGGTTTAGAGACCAACCGTACATCATAGCATCTCCAAAAAAGAATAAGTCCCATCCTGATGTCTATTAAGTTTGGTTCAGCCAGTTTTCATTTACGCCATAAGAATAAGGAGGAACGCCTCTAAAAAGTCTTAATAATATTCTTTTGAATTAGATCCTTGTAGTTTTTCTTGTGAGCGGAAAGGGGCTGAGGGTTGCTATGCAGCAATAAGTAATCTTTAAGCCCCATAAGCTAGGTTAAAGGCAGCTACAGGAAATATTTTAAAGGTGGAGAGCCGGGAGCCGGGATTAGACAGGTATTGCGGTTTCGACTGCAGTGGTGAGAATAATTTTGGGCGAGATCATACAATGGTTATGCGAAAGCTATAACATATGTTAAGATAAAATCCATTTCGGAATGAGAAACATCTAAAAGTTTATTACAAGTTAAGGAAGTTACCGTATTTGTTAAGAGCGGTAAAGATAATAAAGGGCTTCTTTCTTATATCTAGAAAAGGCAGTCCAGTAGTGCATCAGACAATTGTTGTCCAAATATTTTGCAGGTTACTGCAAACCTGCAACCTGTAGATAACATTAAACGCTAAATTACGTAATAGTTATGTAACAACAAAAGTTTCAGATTCTGGCAGGTTTACGATACTATCGAAGTTTTATCTTTTAACTTTTCAACCACAGATTTAGAACAAAGATAGCGTGACCCGAAGCAAGAATTGATAAAGTTTAGTTACTAGCCTACTCACTGCAACCATAATGCTTTGATCGATGTTAACATTTTTATGACGTAGCCATTGTTCTTCTGGGTCCTGTGTGTAAGTAGGACGAGCAATTGTTGACTGCGTCAATTGACGAATTCATGTACCGTTAATAACGTTATGCAATGCACAGATTTCCTTCGATGACTGATGAACTACATATTTCTTTGTTCTAATTTGTTTTTGAGACCTGATTTTTTTTAACTATGATCGTTAAATTAAATCTGAATATGAGACAGTAGTTTATGAAACTAGAATCTAATCCTGTAGTGTCATATCGTTAGAAGTACTCGAAGGTATCGTTAATCGCGTGCGAATGAAGGTTACAGCCATTTGCAGCGATGGTAATATATCTTGCTTGCAATCGTCTGACAGATCGTCTACGGCGAGGTGAGGTCCTGCACGCTGACGCAAGTGGTCGCACTTCCCGTAGGATGTCGGGAATGAGAGCGTGTCCTCGTATCACTGGACGCTACCGTGGGTGGCAACTGGGACAGCGTTTCTTAACCTTGTAATCTAGTGGACCCCACTTGATTATTGTCAAATCCCGGACGTGTTCAGTGTTCATTATACGGCTAAGGGCCGATTATCAATCTTCAGAGGAAAACCGCTAAGTAGACGGATAAGAATTAGCTAGATTTAATCCAATGATTTATCAGCTAAATGCGGTATTTTGTGATGAAGATTATCGGTTAAAAAGGTGAATAGGTTCTGTTGGTACTTTGCTCAACTCTAACCGACCAACTAGTGTGTCACATGGTTTTCATGACTGAATTTATATGATCTATCGAGATCCAGCGCCAGACGTGTTCCTCAAATCGGAAGAGTGAACGTATGTAACGTATGTAAGGAAGGAAAGAAGTAATGGTCTGTTCCACAATCTTTCAAATACTTTAAAGAACACCTTATCATATATAGCAACTGTGTAATATTTATGTATGGGCATATTGGTAATGTAATAATGACTATCCAGGATATCTTTCCTTCTTCTTTTACAAACACCTTATACAGCTATATCAATGTACTCAGGTCGCACACCTTCTAACGAGCTATAAATCGACGGACCAATGTTGTCTGCAGCCATAAAGTTCGTAACTTGGCCGTAATGAGGACATTATTCAGGAGTGTCGGAGCCAGCTGAATTTAGGTTAATTAAATACTCATGCTTAACAATCCAATTCCTGTTTGTGATGTCAATTTGTTGCGCTAAGGATGTTTTATATTACCGTGTAGCCTTCGCGCGATGTTTAGGGAATTTTAACCTAAAATCCGCTTAAACTATTCGTTGTAACATACACCTACACAAGGAAATTTAGTAAAGAGCATGTGATCTAGAAACCCTGGAGCATGACGGAAACACGTAGTGATAGATCTTTAAAATCAATTTCCTATCTAGACTGGAAAGCATTGGGACGCTAGGTATTATAGTATAATATCAACACAACTTTTAAAATAGACTGTAGTTAATCTCAAGGCACAGACTTTTGTAAAAATATAGACCCGTCATTTTATTTAAACTCCGCAAATGTTGTTTAAGAACCTCTGGCGCCGAGCTAAACTATCGACCGTGGCGAAGGTTGTGTAACCTCGTAGTAATGACGATACTCCGGATACTCCAGAGTGGCCGAACCAGCCGCCGCGCCGGGCTCGGCTTGAACCGCTTTAATTGCATCCAAGTCGGCCACCTCGTTAGTTCAACGACAAAGTAGACCATTGTTAATTTTATACACCCCGCTCGCTAACTTACCCGGAGCGATTCCTCTTTCTTGGGATAATCCCTCTTCATCCGATTTTTCGCGTCGCAGTTTCTTTTTTTGCTTCTGTAGTTTTTTTATCCAATTACTTATGAATAATGTCGTCTACTTCGAAGTGTGAATATTATTATTTTTGGTTATCATGATCAACAAATACGAGTTGTCTGTATCGTATTCTCTGTATAAGGACATACACAGAGTATATCTTCATCTAAAAGGGCAATGGAATTATGTTTTTAATGTGTGTGTGCGAGGCAAATATTTTAAAATTCACGAGCATGCACATTCAATGGTCATTAATCTGGTAAATCCCCTGAAAATGTATTCTAAGTTTAGAGGCTTGAATATTTATAACGTTGTGGTCTCCCTCGTTGAAGATTGTCAGTGCGAACATAACGACTTTAGAACAAAATCTCTTAGGGCGAGAGTTTTCTGTCATGAGGGGACGATTAAGGCATCGAGTTTGAAGGTCGACCTTTACAAAAAAGTATTGCCGGAAATTTCTTTGGATGAATTAAAATAACGTGAAAATGAACGACTCACGTAACTTTTTATACGTTTAACGATACAAGTACTTAAACTTGAAGTAAGTAGGTTAGGATACGTTTGTAGAATATAAGATGGTTTTAAAGATCTTTTAACGTATAAAAGAAGAATATTTTAGACATTTAGTAGAAGACATGAATTTCAATACGTAGGTACTTACGCAGTTCCACTGGAGGGTGGCAACCGCCTATTTTTGTGATGCAACAATTTTTATTTCAATCTTAGTTCGTTTTTAGGAGAACAAGCTGCCTACGCCCATGAATATAATTCTTCTGAACAATGACAATGATCTACAGTAGATTTATACCTCTTTGATGATAAAGATGCAGGCATGAATTGTTCTCTTATTTCTTTTTAATGTTGCTTCAATTTTGTTCCATTCCATTTAGTATCAAATCTTAGTGTCATTTCATTCATTCATAATTTGTTTGTATGCAGATGTTGTAGATGTTAATGACCAAATAGGCTATGCAATATTATGTAACGTTAGATAGCTACTTGCGTACAAAGACGATGAAAAGATTGGTTGTCTGTTAAATCAATTTTTGGATGATAATTTAACGTGATAACATAAGGAAAAATTGATAAGAAATTCTTCTCCGTTCACCATCTACCAAATAATAGGCGATCGTGCCTCTCTATCGCTTGTTTCGCGCTCTCGCTTACACGTGAAACGTGACATTTTTTCTTGATTGCAGTGGTTCATAAATTGACAAGATGTTATCACGTTAAAGAATAATTGTAGGAAATGTGGAATATATGTATGCCTCTACCGCCTGCCGTATTACTTTAGTTTTACTACTGTAAAAATATGACTGATCTCTCGAATAGAAGAAAGAGAGAAATCATTTATTCATTACTAAAACTTAAAAATATCACAATTTGCACAAAGGTATCGTACATAAGAGAGTTCGCATTATGAAACGGATTCTGCTCAGTATAATGTTGAGAGTTCAAGAAACGAAGAGAATAGTAATTTTCTGCACAGAATTAGTATCGAACTTATAAGTCTGCGAGCGTTGCTCAACATAAAGTGAGTCTCAAAGCATGAATAAATCCAGATTCGACTTATCGCACAGCTGCCAGCATCAATAGAATAGATAAAGTTTGCCAGACCGATGTGCTATTATATAATGCGGTTCGTACTGCCACAGAAACCTGAGTTCGGGGTTACGTAATACGTTGCGTGCGGTATTCTTCCTCAGATAAGCTCCCGACGACAAGGAATATATTTCGAGGGTTACAAAGCTGCCTCCGTCGGTGCTTCAGATATAAGCCTAGCTATAGACACTGTATTGAACGGAGACCGCCGGCGAGAGGCAGACATTACTTTAGTGTTTCATTACAACCTATATTATATAGCTTCTTTGAACGCGACTTTGGAGAATCAAATGATTTTTTATATAGGTACATTATATGTAGTAGAAACTCAAGTTAACAACTAAGTTGGATTAGCTGTATTTTGTTGTTTATGTATTGTCCGCACTAACACGTACTTCCGCCTGGGCATGCGTTTCAGACAATGTATCCGAAACTAGCTGAGTCTCGTTTAAACGACTTAATGAAATCAAGGAAAAAAATAAGAAAAAAAATCGCAGAATTTCGACTGTATTCAAATTTTTGCCGATTATAATTAAACTGTTTTATTTTATTGACCGAACCGAACGGTCTAAGTTTGAGTTCCGATTAAAAAATATGTACTTTTATCACTTTTTATCTTTGATGGAGCTTCGGAAAAATATAAATCAAACCCTCCTCCTCCTTTTTTGAGAAATAGAACAAAGGATTTCGGTAACATAATGGTTAGGTAACACGCTTAACCATTTTTCATTAAAGGGTATTGATTTTCAATTAGTAACTTTGAATAAGCTAAAACTACATATATGTAATGTGAATACATGCGTCTGAAATGACCTAGTTACGTTAATAAAATAACGCGCATAACTATATTACATACATATTATATTGTTCATGTAATTTAACTTGCAGATTTGTGAGAGGGTTGTGATTGTAGGAATGATTTACTTTTTTAACAACCTTAAATGAATACGACATTATTAGCGTGCTAAAGGATTGTAAAATTTGGCTTTAATTTAGTTTTTAAGATTGCTATGTTCTCACAAATTTTGAAACACCTTTATTAATCAAGGAATATACTTCAAAATCCAGACGTCTTCTTGAATTCCTTACTAAGATGCTTTGAAACAACACAAAAGCTTTCTTTAAAGCAAATTTTCTCAAATTATTCCGCAACATATCTTCCATATTCTTATTACGATGTTTATCTGAAAGTAATGTATTTTTGCTCTCTGCACTTTGCACAAATGGAGCACTCGGGGCAATTTCTAATTAACTTTTACTCTTGAACCTTATGCTTTGCTGAGCCAGGAAATGAGCGTGAGAATTTATTATAGTTTTCGCAAAAATCCAATGCGCCTCGAGAGCAAGTATTTGCCATTTAGTTTCTTTTTCTGGAGTAGTAGAAAAAAGTCTAATAGATATATACGAGTATGTATTTAGCATACGTATTTTAGCATTGTAGTTCTACATTTTGGTCGCGTACCGCGTCTTGTTTTGAAGAATTTGAGAAAACAAGTAGCTATACAGATTAAAATGTCTATATGCCCAAAAGCAATACATTAAAGGCTCTATAAATTCAATAAGCTAAGCTCAATACATTAATAGCATCAAGCGTTATGTTGCGAAATCTATGCAATGGTATTAGGTTATTAGTTCGCAACAATTCCCTATCAGTATTAATATGGTATAATATAATAATAGTGGATAGCTGCAAACTAGTAATAATAACTTAATTTAAAACCAAACTTTTGCATGCATTAACAGGATACCACGATACGACATAGACCTCTAACATTTTGATTTTATGATTCACGTTGTGGAAAACCTCGTCCGGTCTTCCGCGGGCTTCATTACCGTTGAATGATTGATGTGGAAGGTAATTAAATGCAACATGAAAGTGGTGTGGGAGGTGCGTTGCTACAAATTATATCGTCAGCGCCATTTCGTGTGCCCCGTAATTACTGCGACGAAGCCGAACACTTATATAAAATTTAAGGGCTCTAGTAAAAGTTATTTTTACTTAGTTTTAACTACACTCGACGCTTTAAATAATCTTTAGTGACTTTTTTAGGTAAGAAATTTGCGCTTATAATTAGTCATGTACGTAATATTTTTCCTTCCATTCGCTTAGATTCCGTTTACCCTGTTGGAGGTTTTTAATTAGGAAACTTTTGTAAAGTTTTATATGCCATAGCGCTCATGATTAATCTAACTCATCCTAAAATTATATTTATGACACAATTTTATCGTACGTACCTACAGAATTATTTTGAGATTGCCGCCTTCACATAAAAGCATACATTTAAATTGATCATAATGGAATACGTATAGGAAATAACTGGGGATTTTCTAAAAGTGTATAGATATTGCCTGCAAATTAACAATAAGAAATGGCAATTTGAGGATGGATTCCATTTCGCCCAATAAGACGGCTTGCTGAAAGCACACGTCCGTTAAATTGTTATAAGGGGAGTATACGAGCCATTATTACCCTATAAAAAGGGTAATTCGTTCAGACACACACTGGTAAATTAAACACGCATCCCGCAGAGGCTTCCACAAATTGTGTTAACATTAAAACGTATTAGCGCATAAAATATCAGACTATACATTTATACTGAAATTGGCTTATGTTTACTCATGTTTGAAGTCTGACTATATACCGTGACCGCCTATCTCTTGAAGACTCATGCATGGGTATACATCATACGATCCGCTTCTCTATAGGAACACCACATGACAAATCCTGAATTTAACCTTCAGTTTCTCTGCGCGTATACCATTCATCAGTAGCATAATGTGTTAATGGATAAAAATCTACTGAAGCATTCTGCTACACAATGTATTCAGTGTTATATATATAGATACCTTGATTACATGCGGCAGCACAGAGTAATGAGCGTATGTAACAAAGACCGCTATACAACGTCACAGAGTAGTTTCACGTTTGCACAGATAGTGTGGAATTGACAAAGTAAAGTCGGGCGCGTTCACAATTTGGATGGGTGAGACCGCTGTGGCATAATTCCATGTTTTCTTTATGCTTTCAATTCTCCGCCTATTCACGTTGAAACGACGTGGTGGAGTAGAAAATACAGGTACAAACCTACATATCACACCACCGGTATTACGAAGACGTCACTGCGTTCTTTGTGTTTTACCAGAGACATTTTGGACAGAGATATTCTTTACATTCAATGTCGTAGTATTCCGATATGTCTGCATTGAATGTTTATTTTTTGCACGGAATATATGATTCTATGCAATCCAATATTTGTTATCTTATTGTAATTGTTAAAATAAGAAAAGGCTCTTGTGTTACCGAAGCCTTAGTTTGTCGTGCATTTACACAATTCCATCTACATATACATACATCATTAATACAGAATTGTAATAGTCTTAATTAGAGCGAGAAAAAATCTTTAGCAGTTGGCCAAGCGTAGATTACCATGAACTAACTACTTTAGTAAAGCACATTAGCATAGCAGCGCCAGTTAAATCAATACCAAAGCGAGTATCCGCTAAAGTGCCTACAATGAGAGGCTGTTGTATAAATAAATTGTGTCAAGTCTAATCTTCAGTCCCCGGGGAGTCGGTAGATAACTTTTAAATTTGTAACAGAACAGTGAAATAAGCTTTTTAGTTGAAAAAGATTTTTATGTCGGCGTAGAGAGAATAAAGGCCGCGTAGCGATTTTCCCGGGCAGTTCAGCTCGGTGCATCGGTCGGTAAAGGGGTCACCATCGATCCATCGCATGTTGCAAGTTACGTACAGCGGCGCCAAGCTCCCACCAATTTCTGCCAACAGACATGTCTGGAAAATCCTGTCTTATTAGTCATTATTATGAAATATCACCATTTGTGTGAACATTAGGATATTTTTTTAACTTTGCAGATTAGGGGAATTTAATAAAGATTGCTAATAGTTTACATTGTAGTTTAGTGTATGGTGGGCTTTTGTTTAGAGTAGGGGTTTGGTGAGGTATCTTTTTACATAGCTGCTCCATCTACGAAGCCCTTGTAATTCAGTCGATATAACAAATTCTTGTCCTTAATGACAATAATTTTCATAATATATGGTATTTTATGCTCTACTTATAGGAAATTGATATGCAAAAAATATATCGTCTGTATTTAACCACACTTGGCTTAAAAAAATAAAGTACCTGTCATGAGTGAACCAACAAGCCTTGTTTTATTTATTTATAATATTGCACCATACATACAGTATACATACACAGGTGGACTTAATGCTA
>DWTF01000917.1:0-10120 GCA_018250225.1 Udranomia kikkawai
CCTTATATTCTGTTTTGGAATAAATATGTGATTTTAAAATACTGATAATTTCGCGTAGTAAGTCAATGGTTAAGGTATTAAGTTTGATGATTATTAGTCCGCGGGTTCGAGTCTCTTTTTAACACGCTTTTATTAGCTTGACTTGTATGTAT
The DNA here is from genome assembly GCA_018250225.1 of Udranomia kikkawai. Lineage (NCBI taxonomy): Eukaryota > Metazoa > Arthropoda > Insecta > Lepidoptera > Hesperiidae > Udranomia > Udranomia kikkawai. The sequence goes on from DWTF01000917.1 coordinate 153, forward strand.
GAACATGATTTTGACCACCATTGAGATGTTGGATTGATTTGACACTTTGCATACTTATCAAGGACCGATGACAATGCAATATTATGGTGGCTGGTGGAATCATGAAATGCCTACTAGTAAACATATCGAGTTTGGGCTCATTAGAATCGTCTTAGCTGTTATATTCTGTCCATTTATCCTGTTGACGCGGACACAAAGCGTGTGTTTAGTTTTTTTAACTGTTAAATTATTTTATTTTACTGAAAAATAAACATCAATGTCCAGCGGACATTCAAGAGCAACATTGCTGGAATACCACAGATATTATGATACGCGTGTGGGAGCTACTGGACCGAATCAAATAATTGCTCCACAAGAACTATTGGAAAAATTACATTAATTAATATTGTTATCAAGTACATTAACACTACTGTCGAATGTTTCATGACACAAGTATGTTTGTAGCATTCTAACACCCAGGGAAGAAGGTCGTTTATCTATTATAGCAGAGAGCCGCCAATGAGCGGACAATGAGAAAGAAAAATTTCACTTTTCGCGAGAGAACGCGTCCGCGTCTTACTTAATCATGTTAATTGGTAATTAATGCGCTAATTGCGTGCGCGCCGCCCGTTTAGTTTTGACATACAAGGCGCTGTCACCGGCTTTACCGCTGTCCGCTTTTTGTCCCCTCTCGTGTTGTTTCGTGCGTTGGCATATAACGTCTGTAACTGTCTTTTATACAACGGGTAATGTAACAGTTACTAGCCGTTACCACTTTACTCCTACTATTCGTGTAATAATTTTATCATTACTTACGTAAGATTCAATAAAAGTGTTTTGTAGTATTCAATTATTTCCAATATCTAATTACTTGAAAGAACATCCAAAAAACGTCAGTATTTTCTCCTACTAGATTTTAAAGATTTGAACCTACAGGTTAATCTAGGGAAATTGATAAAAAACTAGGAACACTGTTATCTGAGGTATATGTATATGTAGAGAGTACAAAGTTTCATTAACGAAACGGAGGTACGTTGGGTCGGAGGTTGGCAATCTACGTGACGTGGGCTTCATTGCACACCGGCACTAGGTCGTGTCGGGTTACGGTTCCAGTCGATAGCGGTTTGTTACTGGTGCATTTGGATCAGCAATTGCAATGTTTGCATTTGGGCTGTTAAAGCCGGATCGAAGCTAGAAGATGGATTTATAAATTCCACAATTTTGTGAACTAAAAACCTAGTGACAACTAAACAACTATGTGTGTAAAAGGTGTTTAAGGTTTGAAAGCGTTGTCAGTAGTAAATCTATTTGACGAAATCCTTCCTGTACTCTTAAGTAAACTGAGCTTACAAGGCGTGGCAACAACTTCATTAATACCTTCGCCTAACCCGAATCGATGTCCGATAGTAGAACTTAAACGTCTCTAATAATTCTTTGCAATATCTGAAAATTACAGCGACAAAAGGAGCGAACATGCATTTTACATTTCCTCGTTCCTTTCAAGTCACCGGCGCGGCGTGCTTAAAAACGTGCCCTTTGTTCGACACTGAAGGGGTGGCGAAAGAAAAGCCTCTGTCGCGATGTAGAAAGTGCACGGTTTTAAAGAGAAAACGGAGCACCGGGTCGAAGGTAGAAATCAAACGTTACATTCCGGCCGCCGGCCGCGAGCAACCGCGCCCAAGCACTGTCGGCATCGGGTTACCGAGCTACTCGTGTTTACTAACACTCCTCTAATAATATTTTCTATTGTACTTACTCGTTAATAAATGGAGGAAGGCTATAGTTCAACCTAGGAAGTATTATCATCGCCTTTAATTCGGCCTTAGTAGTCATTTACAAAATTGAACAGATATCATGACACTATGCAAGCCCTTCATCTCCATACTCGTCTCAAGTTTCAAGTCTGTTTAAGAATTTAAATGAGGTGCAATATTCACTGCTAGATAATTTGCTTGTGATATAAAACTATTACAGATTCTATTCCTGAAAACAGAGTTTCATAAAGATATCAAAACACTAGGAAATTTTGTGTTACTTCTGTTTCGACGTGTGTGAAAACGATCAATGGATGACAAGCGAGATAAACATGTCAGCGACACCTTAGCAACAAGGAAGGGAAGTTACCCTTCACGAGATCGCATCAAGTGCTGTACAAATAACTACCCCAACTTCTCGACACCCCATACATCATTCCCTTCGCTACAATTTAACTTAGGCAAATTCTCATCTGTTTATGTCAGTGGTTTTGACCTGTTCCGACCCACCAATTGTTTTGGTTAGTGACTTCCTGCCAATATTAAGTACTACCAACCACAAGGTTACAAAAATGAAGTGTTAACAAAAACAAAGAAACAAAAAACACAAAATCAATTATTATAACATTATTTACAAGTCTCTCCTGGTAAGTTTTATATAAACCTGTTTAACAAGTTTGGTTTAAATTTTACCATAAATAGCACGTTTAAAGTGTAATAAATTTTGGTTTTCTCGTAATTCTTATATTCCTCTAAATCTTATACAGGGACAACAAGTAACAGTTGATGGCGCTGTTTAGGAGCCAAAAAATTTATTCTTATGTTTCGGACAACATCGATTCACAAACAACGAAAGCAAGTACTAAATTAAAACTTAGATTATGATGAGTATTGAATAAAGACCAGTGACTATTCTACAGGAAATGATGATTAATGGTAATAAGATATCGTTTTACTACATTTCATATTTGTCTCATCTTTGAAAATTAGTTCATAAATAAATAAAAAATACTTCCTTATATTTAACGAGAAACTTATGAATTTAAGTACAACGATTAAACTTGACCTTGATTAAATCTCAGTCTGTAGTACAGTACCTACACATGTACAGTTTCTTGATGTTTGCAATTACACGGAGAAAGGTAAGGTAGGCCTAGTTTTACGTGGGAAATGCAAGTTGCGAATTTCTTTTTCTTTAATGATCGAATTGAGAATTCCCATACAATAATACATTTAACTTTTTTTTGTACGACAAAGCCTAGAAGAGGCGAGTGGGCGAATGACCGCAGACTTTTCGCTATTTCGAATATCCTCATGTTCCTATGGTGTAATAAGAGGCAATTACTACATTATACTAATGTGCATACACATATTTGTATTCTACGTTTGTTACACAGAGATCGAAAAGAAGTACCAGAAGCTGACGAATAATTGAGTGTTCGTGTTTATGTCACAGCGGAGATGACAACAATAGAACCGGGTCATTAGTCTTGCGATCTCACGTCTCTGTTCCCGCGCTTCCTGATCATACCTATTATAGTGCATGGAGTATACTGATGAATAGTGTCTTCTTGCAAGACAATGTCCTGCCCTACGCCTAAATATGTAATATAAGACCTTTAAAACCCCTAAACACTAGTTTAGGAAGAAGAATGTCCAATCATTTATAACTTTTCATAGATTTCGGCTGTTTCATTTTACACTAGGTATGAAATATTTCGCATAGTAGAATATTTTGCGTCTTGTCACCCACAGGACACGTCACTCCTTAATGTCTATACTCCGTGTAATTGTAGCCATAAGTTGCTGTTAATGTTTATTGCTGTGACCAAATGTCTGCAAAGAGTATATTGGTTGGATTGCGCAGACCGCACTAGTCACTAATTGGAGCTAGTTTTCTGTAGGCTCGGTAAATATTAACTACTGACGGAGTGATTAATTGCGAAAGAGTCCTTATGAGTTTAATGCGTTCTGCATCAACGACACTTATTTATAAAATGACATATTTATCTATTTGGAAAAACACTTATCTAGTAATTATACAGAACTGCTGAATAAATTTTCAATATGCATTTTGTAGCAATCATTTGTATGTTATTCAATGCAAAAAAACGCTACCTCAGTCACTTTTAAAGTCACAAAAATAAGTAGGCGTTTATCTTGCAATATCTATTACGTTACAGGTTAAATAAATAAAAATACAATACTAATACTTACTAAGGTAATTCGAACTTCGAAAAACATTATCGACGTAGTAGTCCATCGGCTATAGGTGGTGGTACGTGGAATAACGCTAATTGAGATCGAGTTTCTACGCCAATTACCCACGACTGTCTCTAGCCGGTAATTGACCGTACCGACTGATTGCTAAGTGACTTTTCGTAACAGAAAAGATCGGTGAACTTGTACAATGACGCGAACGTAGAGTGTACGTAACTGTAGACGACAATGGACGCGGCTCATCAATCTTCAAATCTTAGGACTTGTCTGAGATTAAAGAATTAGAAAGAGCCCGAGCACTGCGCGCTCTGTCCCCGCGCTGCCCGGTCATTTGTCAGCACACGACAGCGCGCCGGGCCGCGGCGTGAAACCGGCTACTACGCTCTATAAGTTCATTTTAATTACCTTTAATCGTTTCAGTCAGCTTTGATATTATGCGTTTTGGTCCTTTTTTATTAACATAGTTTGGCCTTTACTTCACATTGAATGTTGCATGGAAAAACTATACATATTTCAATCACTAATTGTAACACTAAATTAATGCCTAGATTTCCATGGCCAAGTATAAGTTGGTTAACTTGAAATAGTCAGTAAATTATTGATACATTTAAGAAATTTCATGACAGATACTGATCTGATCTCTACGCAAGTTTACACCCATTAAATCATCTGAATCACATCTATACACATGATTTTTTACTGATTACCGTGCTTCTAGTTTACTGTTTTCGTGCCAGTTATTGTTTTTTATTGAAGGATTCTATTTTCCATACAATTAAAAAATAACTAACACGGAAATGGTACTGAAAATAGCATGTAGCCACAATGGTAGAAAAACTGGTAAAATACCATAAAACTTCCAAGGTAACGGCGTGATGTTTGGCAGGACGCCACGAGCGACCCCTGGTGGCAGCGCACTGCGGACTCGAATTTGGCTTAGTTTTAACCGTTACTTTCGCATTCTCCAACAATTATCTATATAAACAGTTTCTAATAATCCTCTCCTCCTCCTCGTATATCTAGAAACTCCGAAAAAAGCTTCGATGCCAACTAGCAATATGAACTAGTAACCAGTATTTAATGAAAATACTTATTGTGTTGATGATACCAGTAACGGAACGGAACAGATAAATAGAAAGCTATTTAGAAATAACATAAATTATGTAAGAGTTATATTAATATCGAGGTCAAAATCAAAGTTAGTTGATTTAGTCAAGTGCACTTGGCCGGACTTGTCGCGTCGCAAAATCGACAAGTCCCAACTCTGTGCCAAAAAAGTCAGCAAACAAGTAAAACTTGGCAACAATCACTTGACAACTTTGAGCGATGCATACCTACAGAAAGTTATATTTCAGTCATAATATTTATTAGTAAAACAAAAATGTCACTGAATTTTCCTAAAATATTTGAATTTTTCTATTGTGAAATCTCAACATAACGTTCCATTCTTGGATTTCCATGTCACGAGTATGTTAGCTAATCCACAAAGATAGAAATATTTACAAGTTTAAATTTCTGCATTGCCTTACTTAAGACCCTTCGAGCGGAGTCGCTTAGTGTCTCTTATTGCTTTATTAAAAAATAAAATAAATTAAACGAAAACTGAAAGAATCTGAGACTTAATGCATGTACCTATAGAGAGAACAAAAAATTCAATGGATAAATAGACACGCGTAATGTTAAATACTCGTACATTACGCTTGTTTATTTATAGGCTTGCCGCTCAAACATGTTTTTCATAGTTATCGTTATATAATTTATACCAAATTACCTAATCGTCTAAGTAATAAAAACAGCAAATAATTATTAAATAAATGACCGTATACATTTATTTAATCAACCGATTAGCGGTCTTTATTAATAAAAAATAGGTAATTTGTTCCAAGCTATATTTAATTCATATGGATAAAACTTAGCGTTTAGTTACAAATAAATACAACCGGAGGTAGAAGCTTGTCTTTCATTGTTTAAGTAAATTAGGTAATTACTATTTTACGTCCTATCATACCATAATAAATAATAAGTAGATATTGTATTGTGTCCTCAAATAATAAGAGAACATACGAGTATATTAAAAATACAGTATTAAAACATGTTTCCGAGTTCCGATAAATATTCATCACAAAAATATAACGCAGAGAAATTTAAATTATACGGATTTAACCTATACACTTTTTATCAGCATATTACATTACCAGTTAATTTAACGCATGAGTAGTACACGCGGAAGGCAATACATGACGTATACCTACTATTACGCTATTATTCTACACAATATTTAAAATAATTACTGCAAATGATTTGTTTCCTATAGAATTGTATACCTGATGTATGATTTAAGTTACAATTTTTGAGTTAATAAGCATAATGAATATCCTTTGAAAGTTGTCTTGTTACCTACCAGATCTTTAAAGAATAAGCGAATTTATATTGAACTTACGTTCAATAAGAAGAGAGTGATATTGTATTGAGCGTAAGTATGTTACCTCGGTACGAACTATTTCCTGGCTTCCTTTTAGAGTGGTTCGCACACAATCGAGTTGTGCTAACAATATTGTCGGCTCCATTCCCCTTCGAGCAAAATTCGATTGTCAATTTCTTGAAATTTTTGTAAATAAAAGACGCGGTAACATTGTGGAATTGCAATTAAGGCTTATTACTTAGGTGGAATGATGAACAGATATTCGTCCCAGTTCAGTTCTTTAGAAATGGCGGCTTAGTACCTTCATAGAGTTATGTAAATTCTGAAACGAAAGTATTAGGTCATATCGCACGTGACTGTGAGCTGTGTGCGTATGTGTGGTATTAAATCATAACATTTATTATATGTAAACATTGTAAACACAACGAGAAATGAACCTCCACCATGCTGCAACGGAACATCAAGTGTAAATAGATTTTACTTCGTGTACTAGATGTAAAAAGGGCAAGTCATAAAACTGAAGCAATTTTAAAACAGCAGTTAAAATGTCACATCAGCAGTCCACACTCGTAAACTAACGGTGCGATGTTTGTTGCTGACCTAAAATTGTAGCAGGATGTTGCCGTTTCATTTGGGGAGAGGAGAAACAAATGTTTATATTCAAAGGTACACAAAACCTACACATAATTAAGGTCATTTACATTTTTATAAGTCATCTGTTTTCAGCCCTATTACGTTCCTAGGTAAACCAGAGAAAAACTAAGCGGGCATATCCTCATATATTCCATTGAGCAGCATTTTTTTTTACAAAATTGCTCTAAATTTATAGATTGTTGAGGGAGTCCGCAGTGCTTGGGTGCTTGGTGCTTACACAACAGCGTGGAGTGCGACCGGACGCCTCCGCATTCCCGAGGGCCCGCCGCTAACTACCCACATCCCATCTGGACGGGGCTCGGGCACGCCGAGGGTCCGCCTTTGATATTTCGACGCGTTACATTGAGATTGATGAACGGGCGCGGATCGCATGGCTGGAGCGCATCCATCATCAGCTGACGTCCGCGATTTGCTAACTTGTACCCACCCGGGGAACTGTCGGTTCAATGCACGAATTGTTTCGATTGAGTAGTGTGTTCTGGGTAGGCGAACTTCTACTTTTTGAGTCACTTGTATTATTATCGTTTTACCAGTCATCCCTCTTAATTCAAATGTTTAGTTGTTTTTAGCAAAATAAATCATAGTCAAAAAATCTTATCACTCGTAGGTAGGTTAAAAATCCATACCTACAACTTATTACAAAAATTAAAAAAATAAGACAAAAGTTCAAAAGCCAAGATATCATCAGCCGCAACATCTCTTTTCATATTACTGTAGTCAGACAAAGGTTAATGTCGTATGAAATATTAATACCATATGGATAGGATCGACGTCGACATCGAAGGCAGCGAATTTGACATGACACGAGGGCGTAACCCCAACATGATTGACGATGTAAATGAGAGCGCGGGTTCTAATCTCTGCGCCTGTCCGTTGCCAGTTAATAATTAGTCATCGTGTTTGTTGTTATGTTCTTCTGTATATAAAAGAAGTTCGCGAACAATGACCGAGAAGGCTTCGCTCCGAGAATAAAGTACTGAGATATTTAGAGGAATTCATTTCAGCGCATCTCTTTCAATGGCACTCTTTCAGATTCTTGCATAGAAAAATATAATGAAGGCGTGCACTATCAAAGTAGAAAGGCCTATTGTGTTGTTATTATTTCGAGACCGAGCCTGTCAGCTATGATGATTTACAGGCTTCTCTTTTGTGCGGTACTCTCTGAACTATATTTTCCGACTAGCTTGTGCTAACTTCATGCGAGAAAGCTACGAGCTCAACTCGATATCATAGCTGCATTAATGACACATTAAACTTTGTGCGACAACATTGAATGGCTGTCACTCGCGCTGCTTTCTCGGAAGCCGCTCGCGACAAGTCGACCCAATTAAGCGAGCAGCTTTGAGGAAAGTTCACACAAGTACGAGCGCGTTTTCCATCAGAGGCGCGCCCCACGGAACCGGGAAGAGTTACGCAAGCGACATCACTGCCGCATGCCGCCCTGATTGGCTTTACTCCATTATTTTGTGTACATGAACATTATTCTGTTCATGTACACAAAATAAGTACATCTTTCATCACAAATCTACGATCCAAATAAATTTGTATAAGATAGATAAGACATAACATATTAGTGAACCAAAAAGGTCTATTGTAACTCTAAGCAGTTCTAATTTTTATAATAAGTCCATTCTAAAGAATTTCAAAATATTGCGTCAGGGTTTGAACGAAAAATATAATTTCTTAATCGCAAGGGCGGAAAACAAAATTTTCAGTGTAACGCCCCGGCCGCCCTACGAGCACGCACTTTGATCCCTAACTGGGCGCGACGGAGCTTCCGCTAAGTGTCAACCATTTTAGGTTCACGACCCTTATCAAATACATACCGCGGCTAAACGGCCTTTTAAGATTATTTCCGGAATTGTTTGTAATTAAAAAAAACCCTTATTATTTCCCGTGATTTTATAACGATCTTAATTAATTTACTAATTAACTGACTTCAATAGAATCGTTTCGGTTATAAAATCGTGTCAAAAATTGGTTTAACTTAACACTTAATAGAACCTTATGGCTTCCTTAAAAGTATTCAATACTGGTAAGCATAACACGTATATGTTTAATTTACACGAAATGGGTTACAATGAACTACCTACTGGCTTAAACTTGAATTTGCGACCTCGAAGCCAAGCAACCGTGACGACGGGCGATTTCAAGACTATTAGAAAAAACATTGTTTATTGCCTCGCACAAAAATTGCGTCAGCAAAATTTATTACACTTCTGACTACCGGTTGCCGAAGATGCGCACTTTACTAATGATTTCTATATCAATATAGTAAGTGGATTTACAAATCGTTCGCATAAAATGGCTCCAAAATCCAAATAAATATTTACGCTAAGAAGACTCTTTCGTTGGGAATGGACAATAATGTCATAGAGTTTTAAACTAAAGCAACAAACAGTTTGTGCAGGAAACACGAATGTGACATTAAAGCCGTCTCCATTCAGCTTTGTGTTCTTAGCTTCCGCATAAGCGGATAACAAAAAGTTTAAAATCCAAAGTCGCAAATAACAAGCGTTCCTAGAAATTCAGGACACCATAAAATAACAAATACAAATTGAACGTGTCAGACCTAAGAATAAAAAGGTAAAAAGAATTTCAAACATTTCAACATGGTATTTATTCAACTCCATTCGAAAAGTATTGTTTGTTATTTGTTAACAGTATGAATGTAATACTTGCTACAATAATTGATGTTCAATAACTCATTTCAATTAGTTTTTTTTTCGATCGATGACCTAACCCTATATTTATTTAACCTAGCCTTACAGGATGGATGATAAATATGGAATTTTGCATGTGATGCAGCCGAGTATATGTTAAAGTCTTATTATAAATAAAGCGACTAACCTGCTAGAGTGGTCCTGAAAGTTGCCGCCGTCGCGGAGGCGCACCTTCGCGAATAGCACCGCGGAGACGAAGGGCACCTCCGTCAGCTC
>DWTF01000918.1:0-10112 GCA_018250225.1 Udranomia kikkawai
GACGCAAGTTTTTACAAACAACTTTTATACACCAACATATAATTAAAGTTAAAGGTATGAAACTCCTCTATTGCAATTGTCAATACATATCCGAGCATAAAAAAATCCTATCGTTCATACCTATAGGGTAAAGGCACCAGTGATTGACCGCCTAACCGAGACGCCAGTTTTTACAAACAACTTTTATACACCAACATATAATTAAAGTTAAAGGTATGAGCACCTCTATTGCAGTTGTAACTAAATATCGGAGTATAAAGAAAAGCCAACCGTCTATACCTATAGGGTAAAGGCACCAGTGATTGACCGCCTAACCGAGACGCAAGGAGGGGTGGAGTCGCCTTGGTAATTTCCGAAATCGCTTGTCGACAATCAGAATAGTGCTGCGACAGCGTCAGACGAATCCGAATAATTAGATCCGATCTGCGTTTAATTGCGACGATTGTGATCCGTTTGCGGGGTGTTGTGTTTTTGCTGTCGATTTTCTACTTATTTTTGGCGCGAATTTGCGAAGATTGGCGCGTTAAGTTGACTCGTTAGTAAGATGAATGAGAAACAAGGGACGATTTTTAAAACTACTCATACAATGAAATATTTTAGAACCAACCATTTTTACCAAGCTCAATAGATGTTAGATTGAAAATATATCTTATACCAAAGATGACACTAGAATGTAGTGTAAGTGAAGTATGAATGATGATGAAATGAATAAAGGTCGATATAATATAAAAACTAAACAAAAGTTAAAGTAGTTACTAAACCGTTTCTGATCTTTACAATATTATTCGCAACTGATTCGAATCGTAACGCACATAATAATCGATTAATAAATCGAAATGATAATTGATAACTAATACTGTATATACATCGATATATCGTTAACAAGAACAAACTTGACGAACGGACGTCGACACCGGGCAATCAGAAATATAATTAGATTGAGGCCGGCGCCTAATTGTGATAGTCTCAAGTTGCGCCTAGATGTATGGAACACAAAATCGATAGCTGACCTCCGAGCTCGTACCCGAAAGAATACACTATAAATATGATTATTTATCGGTAATTGTCTGTCTGTTCTCGATTGCTTCACCGGGGATGTGTTTAGATGGACTGATTGAGTGAATGAAATTTGTTTACAGGTTTTTCATTCGTTATGTTTTTATTTGGAACTCTACTATCGGTGAATGACAGATTTTAGTTTATCGATAACAAGAATATACTATATTTTAAATAGTAACGATTATCCCGATTGCAAGAATAATTTTCATTATAGTTGAGAGTAAGTTCAATAATTTTAAGCTCGTTCAAAGTCGAAATCATGTTAGCAAATTTGTAATTACAATAAGCTACAATTTTGAGAGCCCGTTAAAATGAGAACGCCATAGGTTCCCATAAACGTGTCGCCAATAAATAAGAACTCCGCTCGAAGGAACCGATAACTGTTCTTTCAACCGCTAATCACCCCATGAATTCGCAAACCTAAGGACAGTCCGTCATAATTCCGAACTTCAAAAGTAATACCATCAACTCGGTGTTAACTTAATTTGAGTCACTTTAACAAGTCCAATTAAAGGAATTTGTGTTTCTCTTATCTTCAATATAACATTGAGCATAATTTCAAATTATATTTCAAACTTTCCGATAATGAAGGGTGGGTGGAGAGGGTTGGGGGTTGCGGGGAGCGGCACTTCGCTTATTTCATTAGTTACATAAATTCTCCTATTGAGAATGGCTGGCAGAAAGGGGACGGTTTACCCTTATTACGAGAGTCTCCTTATCAATACAATTATTAATATAATAATATTATTATTGTAATAATTTCTGAGTGGAAAGAGGAGTCGAAGCTTAACTTCGCCAGTAATAAAGGGTGGTGAGAGATAATGGAATGGAAAACAGTTTCAAGTTTTATTGGAAAATTGGTACCGACTAATTGGCAGCATTATCGATCTACTGGTGGCTCAAGGAATGGACAAAGTAATATCGTTTGTATTGAAATGGCCTACTAATGCCTGATTATAAGTTTAAATTAGTTATAACGTTGATTGAAGAAGTAATTTATGCATTACACGCAAGTATAAGTTGTGGTTATTGCAGAACGGTCTTTTAACGGGGATAAAAAGTGCCAATTTATTTTGTGTATCAAATAAAAATACAAAGTTCCTGCAAATTTTAGTACAGTATTACCATCATATATTTTGTAGAATCATAATATATTTTTTGCCGATATAATACAAACATTGTTTTAGTTTTTTTTTGCAGTAATTGACTAATATTTTTTTTGTAAAATCGGTATAATGGTTTTTTACCATTAATAGCATTTGCGTAATATTGATTTTAAAAATGAAAAAATATACTAGCTAAACAGTATTTAAATTGGATTATTGATTCTTCAAATTTACAAAGAAAAAGATATCATATGCACCAAAAAGGCACATATAATGACACAAATTAAGTACTGGGAGGAATGAACAACAACAGCACGGAAAAGAATATAACGTCTCTATTGTCGCACGAAAACATGAAGAAAGAACATTGCATTGAGATGCGAGAGATACCAAAAACAAATTAGAACACAATAACTTATGAAAGACGATACAACGTACATACTAACGAAGCCGTACACACACAGAAATTGAAACTAGGTTGAAGGTAATCCGGGCCCGGGAGGTCCGTAAGTATAGCCATAATTCCTAAGGGCCACGTCTCATTATAACACTAATACAAGACTCATCCCGAAGTTACGGTGAATACATTAAAGGGTTCAATCCTTACTGATGAGACATCGGCCGGGTGGGGGCGCCACCCACCGGCAGGGGTCGCTTCGGGCACTGGCCTGGCTGGGGGAGAAATAAGGCAGGCATTATAGGAGATAGCGTTCATTTACATTGTCCAATAACTCCAAGTAGTGTCCGGTCGAATATTAGTTTATGGCATGCGGTGCCCCTCTATCTAGTTATAGTTACCAACGTGCGCGTTTACCCTACCTTCTTAATCAATTTTTAGTGGGTGGAATAATTTTGGCGCTTTAATTAATTCGATTTCGTTTTAATTAACGGAACGCCAATTTCGATGTTGGAAAAATTTCAAGTCTCCAAAGGCTTTCTGATTACAAAACGTCGGAGGAAATTCTTAATTTCAACATCTTATTCCATTTTTTCGTCGAATATTGTATTATACGGTGTGTTAAAGTTAGACTTGAATGCGGTAACACGAGATAATCGGGTACGATCGGTAAAAGAATATAAATGCTTAGACATACCATCAATTTGAAAAAGATCAAGAAAGTTAAGTTAAGATAAAATTTAAAAAATTCAAACCGAGCCGAAGTAAGTAATTTTCTCGGTAAACACGTTTAATCAAAACTTGTAACGAGATTCAATAGTAAACGTAAACCGACTTGGAGAAGAAATTACGAAGACTCTGAATCAAAATAATGTTTTCTTCTATAACCTGTGAGTTCAGACCGATAATATGTTAAGACGTATAGAGTTAAATCATTCACATACAACCTTTAATACAAAGATAATCATACATTCATACATTATCTAAGTTATTAAGGAAATAATCTTACTATTAAAAATCGACAATTTAAGGACAAGAGTTAAAATTGCGCCGCACGCACAGATACTTAATGATTACTTAAAGTAACATTAATTTTCATTTTCATACTAGAAGGTCATCTAAAATACGTGCATAAAATACTAGAAGGTCATCTAAAGTACGGTCATACGTGCATATAGCGATTTTCTTTACTCTTGTATTCACCTACACTCCAATATAGAAAATAGATAACAGTAAATTACAACCCGTTGAAACCAAATCCATGCAATTTCAGTATAATATTACTTAGTATCTTTGTACTGTTTCAGTAATGGAATCTGAAGGAAAGCATTTGAACTTTATAACCAAGTATTCGCTTTTGTTAGTTACTGTCTTAGTCTTCCTATTTTTGTTTTAAAAGTAAGTAAGTTATTTATAGTTGTGTGTATTGAGTAATTTAAGTATATAAAGATTTTTGTAGCAGTATTAAGACTACTACAAATAGCACAATTACGGACAAGTAGCAATCTTTCTTATACACATAGAAGTACAAACAAGATGCACTATTTGCCTACTTTTTAAAGAATTCCCCCGAATTCTTAAAGAAAACATACACGATTAATTTGCTGTCGTGTGAGTATATGTCCATAGTTAACTAGATTGATATTTTTGACACATTCCATGTCACTATTAAATGTAGTCTCAGTTCAAGGATAATAAGATAGGCGGATGTGGGGAGGAAATATACGACATTACTGCCAACGTGGCATGTGGACGTGGCTTCACGGCTTTGCGGCGTCAGGGTTGCCACTTTCAGACTTTCCTATAGTTTGAAGGTTTGTCAGGAATATTTCGGATTCAAAGTCTATATAGACGGGGTCTTAGTTTTTTGTTACATGAGGCTTTTTGGGATCTTACCATTTTTTTAAAGGGAGCAAACGAGCATGCAGTCTGATGATAAGTGATCACTGTCGCCCATGGTCGATGGGTCCTATGTAGTCAACCCAAGACAGGATCGAAGTTCTTTCTTAGGTCGACCATAGATGCGTTGCTATTTCAGACAACTAAATCATTCTTTTTTTTTATTATGATTTTGAGGTAGCAAACGAGCGTGCAGTCCACCTGATGGTAAGTGTTCACTGCCACCCATGGATATCAGTAATCAACCCTGAACAGGATCGAAGTTCTTTACTTTCTTCTTCGTTCTATCTTTAGGTCGACCACAGATGCTACTTATGAGGACTAATTTGGAACGCCAAGGTGTGTCGGCGGTGCCTCCGGATTCGAACACGAAATGTTCTACCACCATCAACTCTTACCTAAACTTATAAATATACGTTAGAGTTCCCAAATTTACCTTTTTACTATGTTTGTAAGTCGGATCGGATCGGATACCAGGGCCTCACGACTTTGCAGCCTCGTTTTAAGTAGTCACTAAAACTCGATCGAAATGAGACAATCCTTCCCGAACATATGTATATCCAAACCCTACTCGAATATTCCATGCAAACGCAGCCCTGCCGAACGCACATACGAAATCAAAACACACATACACACGCACTCACACACACAAAGCTAGTCTTTATTCTCGGTCGGGCCGAGATGCACTATCCTAATTATTGAGAGGCTAGGACCAAGTCTCCGAAACGTATTGTCCGGAAAGGTAATATTATTACACAGAATACTCAGATTATTCTAGTGTTGGATTCTAGACGGGTTTGGGTTTTGAGTTCAAAGGGTCTCATAATTAATAACGGAAGGACTAAGAAATAGCTGCAAGTTTTTTTTTTTATGTATGTGTATTTTTATTTATGTACTTCGTACCGCCTCTCCGTCCCTACCTCATAACAGTTTTTATTTATGAACCGATTTTTATGAAACTAACACTAAACTAGGCATTCAAATCGGACTAGCTTCTGAGATTACCGTGCACAAATTCGCCGGCAAGACAAAAAATCTAAAAATCATTTTGTTGGATTCTATTCTTTAAAAATACCCCTAAAATGGTTTCTTCTTAGATATCTTCGATGTACAGACAACAATCACTTACAGACTTATTATATGTATAAGGGTAAATATGAACGGCAACATCGCTGCGGCGATTTGCAACTAACAGATAAAAATTATTTGTAGACTTTAAAAAGATTGAACTATTTTCTGTTGACAATAATCGGTACTGATTTATTGATCGTGGATTTAAAGATAGAAGAAGACTTTACCTTGATTATACCGAATACTAAGTTTTAACATGAAAGATAGAAAAAAAAGAGGTTTTCCATACCATACTCCTGACCCAAATAATTTATAGTTAAATTAAAAAGTATAATCTATCGATCAATCTAACAATTAATCGCTCAACCAGTCAATCACATAATAATCAAATATACAACTAATCAACAAAATAATCGATGGCTATCCTATCGTTTTAAGTTTCATATGTATTAACATTGAGAATAGTTATGTTAAGTTAAATAATAAAATTAATTATGTTATTATTATATCAGAATGTTAAACTTGTCCACTATCGTAGACACTTCAAATGTTCGTTATGAAGTGCTAGAACATTTAATAACATCCTGGTTGCGGCCGCTAACACCGAATTTACAGATAAGGCTGAATCTAGTACACATTGAAATACCGTATAGGTGATATGTTTCCGGTGATAACATCTTATATCATATTATTATAATAATCGTATCAAATACATTGTGATTATTATAATTCTAGAAGAAATTTGATAACGTGATGTCGAGACATAATCTTTGTATTTGACTTGTAATTCTAGTGAACTTAAATCTAAAATATGAGATGTAAATAACAAAGCGAATATTTAATTTGTCTTCATTTTTTCTAATTAGCTATAAAAGCTGATCAAAAGTATATATTATTCATTTTAATATTGCACTTGTATAAGAATTAGCTAATGCGAAAGATAACGTGATTATCTCGCGTATTAAAACGAAGTAGGTCAGTAGGTTATATATCTTCAATCCGCTCTCAATAGCTTAGAAAGCTCTGAAACAGTCCACTACGCTGCAATAATTAACTATTCACCCACTAAGTACAAATCAATACTATTACTATTGTAATAATGGTCTATCGTGCCAGTATTTCTCAGTTTAATAGCCAACGACGTTTACCTAAAAGTGCACGTCAACCAGACAATCCATTGTACCTAAATACTCGTTTACTACTTCGTAATTCCCTGGACGTCGTCTAAGCATAAATTCATACGTGGCCGCACGCACGCATCGTACCGTCAAATAAACTGGCAGTTTAATCAAAGCCATTAGACAAGTGAGCCAAACACCACCGTCCAGCCTCACATGATCCGTGAAAGTCGGCCCGAGTTCCCCTCCTCGCATATAAATAACCATCCAAAGAGACGGCGGGGGGCTCTATTAAAATCGGTGGGAGGCTGTAGCTGATGCCTTTAACGCCTTGCTGGCTGTTGACCAACGCCAGGAGGCGGGAGGCCATGCGTTCTTAATAAAGATGGCGGAAACAACATGGCGGTTTTGGCGGGAGAAATTTGGAGGCGATGTGATAGTTAGAAACGAGTTGGCCAAGTCTTCAGACGATATGCCCCAGCTTAGCTTGTCGCTAGTAATAGCTCTATCGATATTTTGGGCTCCTAAATGGATTTTGGTAGCGTGGTCCTGTTTGGTAACGTATCTTGCGTACGAGGCATATGCATGCATCAAAAAATAAACGTTAGTCAGTAGAGAGTAATTCGCCCCTAGTAGTTCTAAGGTTTATTGGAAGTTATTTTGCATATCAAGGATTTTATTGTGTCCAAGTTTTAAGATTTGTTAATATTCGTACAATGATGAAAGTGTACACTATGTGAAAATTAGTTTTAAACATAGAAATAAGTTGTTATAAGCACTTCTTACTAAAAATGTTTCTATGCGAATTACATCTAAAACAATACAATGTAATTTCTAGCGAATTTACATTGTATTGTTTTAGATGTATTTTTGTAAAATCTTCCAACATTTTTATTAGTTTGAAGTATACAATTTTACAAAATGTTTGTTACATACTGGATTTAAATTCTAAGTCTTCAAGCTAATATAATGTAACTGGCAAACTAGCCAGAATATTTGATTTCTAATGGTCACTGACATCGAGAACATTTCCGACAAAATACAATTATAGGTACTATCTCTTTCTATCTTATGTCAAACAAAGATGGCGATGTATTTCAGAAAGCGTGGATGGAACGTTTCTAAGACCGTAGTCTCATATCTGTACCATATAAATTAGAATGAAACAGAACTATAAGTTACAATACCTATAACGCCTTCAAGTAAACCACATGATTTATCAAGCTCAGTATTGATTACAACTGCTCATTCATCATCATTCATCCCCAATTTTTCTATTAGACACCTACAACCCCAACGCTACGTCGCAAACGACTTCATTACCCCATTCAGCTTAATAAACAATTACGAATTATAGAGCACATTTAAGCGAATTCACTGACGATGGCTGAAGGCTGTGGTTGCAAATCCGTACGCCAAGTAGCCGGCATTTATCTTACAACTTTCAGAACTTACAACAAAAGTTCACTATTGATCACCACTATCCATTTATTCTTTCACATCATGCCCAATTTTTCTGCCATACACCTCCAACAACGCAACGTCGCAAACGATTCCATTACCCCGTTCACCTCAAACAGCAATTACGAATTATCCAGCACATTTAAGCGAATTCGCCGGCGCTGGCGATTGCTGACGGCCGTGGTTGCAAGTCCGGACGCCAAGTAGCCGGCATTTATCAAGTCGGACGTCCCATATACATTACATCGCCCGATACAAAGCCGTAATGAGAGACCAAACCGTGTATAACTTATCCCGCTTCCCGTTAAATTATTCAGGAGAGAGTAATCTTATTACATTTACATATTAATCAACGGATTTTAATTATGTCCCCCTACTCCCTAGCGCCTTGATAATTTCCTTTCGAAGTGTGAGTCGCAACACGATTGAAGATGTACTTGCGTCGAGTAATTTTCGTTAATAGTTTGTTTGTGTTTGTCGGCTTAATTCTGTATTCAAAACTGGTTAATGTTGTGTTCGCTGAAGTTCGCGACTCACACGCTGTAGACTCAGACTTGGCGTAGACTTACCTGTAACAATGAAATATTTTATTAGTATTGATGAAACAAGAGATAGAAAATACAAATTGGTTACCAAAAATTGTGTTTATAGATATTCCACGGGCAACGCAACAGGCCAAAACCGTTTATTGGCCAAAAGTGCAAGGGACTCATAAAGGTTGACAACTTCTTTTTAAATAAGCCTTCATTAGAATCATAAAACAATGTTACAATTATAAAATAAGGAAGCATGCTAAAGATGGAGCGTCGTTAAATATAAGCAAAAATGTAAGTAACGGTGAACGAGTTTCAGCACACTTGTTTGTCGGTGGATGGACCTCTGCATTCGACGCACGCCGAGCATGGTTACAAACGGCAAGCCGTCGGAAAAATACTACAAGGACAATCAGTGGCACCTTCCTTTTTTCTTTTTTTAAACAATAATTGTATAGTTCAATTAACTTTCTCATTTGTCGGGAGACGGGCGCAATACTAATGTCTGCAGTCGAGCGTGCTAGGCGGAGCGTCAAACCGTAAACCACCAAAGAATACAAAGACAACTGGTGGCATGAACCGCAGGTGAGCCGTTACTAAAACACAAGAAAGTATCGGTGCACGAGTTTAATCAGCTGACTCATTTTTGGTGGAGGGGAGCAGCTTTAAGGTCTGCAGCCGAACGCGTTTGACAGAGCATCAATTCGTAAACCACTGAAGAAAAACTACAAAAAGAGATAAAAAAAAACAGATGGCAACTTTTCAAAACTTTCTCAAAGAAAAAACGCATAGTAACAACAAAAAACTAACAAGCGTGAACCGTAAGTGCGTCGTTATTAAAAGAGAAGCAAGTATCGGTCGCATTACTAAAAGACGAGCAAGTATCGGTGCACGAGTTTAATCAGCGGACTCATTTGTCGGTGGACGGGCGCAGCATTAACGTCTGCAGTGGAACGCGCGCTGGGCGGGGCGTCAAACCGTAAACCATCGGAGAAATATTACAGCAGCTACTAGCAAGCCCGGGGGCGCGTATTAATAAGCATGTTAATGCTGTGCGTAAGAATCGCCGGGGATTATTCGCTGTCCTTCGGCTTTGGTTTTGTTCTGGAAGGTTCTGGAAGTTGATTGTTCGATGGAAGATGAAGGTATAATAATGAAAAGGAAAAGGACGCGTATACGTTTGCGTATACATTTTGTAAACGCATATTGTCATCTATTTAAAATAACTTAAATCTTTTATCTTAATCTTAACTTTAATACACAATAAGCGGACTCAATTTGTTTTGAATAAAAATAATAAGCGGCGTTAAGTATATTAATGTATGTGTTAAATTGAGCCATACATTTTTAGACCTTGAAATAAAAGTTTTTTCCAATAAGTTAACCATAAAAGTTTAACATTCAAATTTTTCCAATAATTCTTTGTAATAGACTTTCTGCGGAGTCTACCTTCTATTAAATTCTTTAC
>DWTF01000919.1:0-10108 GCA_018250225.1 Udranomia kikkawai
GGTCCCGGTATTGAGATATAAACTATCCTATCTCGCAAGTTGCATCAAACTGCACGTAGTGTGCAAAATTCGTTTAAGTCGGTTCAGTAGTTTAGGAGTCCATCGCGGACAAACAACGTGACACGTAATTTATATATATTAAGATTAAGATATAGCCGTATTTAGAATTTTAATAACATTCAGAATAGTTGACTTATTCATACAATATAGAACTCAATCAAAGTGTACTTAAAGAAAATTTGTTATTATAGTGTTAAATAGCCTACATAGTATCCCACTGCTGGGCAAATGCCTCCCCTATTTTGCGCCAAGCATGAGCAAGCTTTGCCAAGTCTTTGACAAGCAACGGGAAATTTTTGTGTATGCATTCAGACTATTTTTAAATTAAATAGAACCAAGAATATTCTACATAGAATCTTAGGAAAGTCGTATCTCGTTCAGTATAAGGAGTCTGTTTCAATACAGCAAATGTATGTAATTTTATGTTAATCATTGACCTTTGTTGTGCTGCTAAGCTCGGGTCTGTCAGACAAGGTTATCGTGAACTGAATTCGGATTTGTACCTCGTTTTACTGCTAACCTTGATAAGGAATAAAAAGACAAGATTATAGTGTAACCGAATTCGGATGCCTCTATATAGGTACTACTTTAGAAGGAACTATTTTCATTTAGTTACAAGTTTATTGTACCTCTTATTTACACTGGGATTAGAATAAATTTAGTTATTTTTGCAAATTTTCTGATTATATATTTGATATTAGTCTTAACAGCGATCATTTCATAAAATGGATATTCGAAAAAAAAGGAATTCTAATTTCAGTTTAAGAATTAATAAAACGATTTTGATCAAAATGGAATTGTCCTTTACCTTATTTTCTTCATGAATCAAATCTAGCCCTGATCAAAAAAGTCGACTAATTAAAAAGTAACAAATAAAAAACTTAGTACAAGTAGCAAAAAAATAACTGTTTCATTTTAAATCAAGGCTAATAGCAGTTTTCGGCAGAACAAATCCATTGAAGTCCCTCAATGGGAGTTCTGTTAAATTACAACACCAATCAGTAAAGTAATTAAATCAATACCAGTATTTTAGTTTAGTTTGTTGACTTTAAAATAAATTGTACCTAAAAATGACCAAAAGAAATTATTTAACGTGTAATTTGCACTGTGTTTTAATTACTAATATGCGGCTTGTGTAGACTATATACGATCGCACAAGTTAAGCAACGTCGGGCGCGTTCAGTAACTGGATGGGTCTAACCGTTAGACCCTAACCAATAGTGGTATTTCATGCGCGTTTCCGTGCTTCGGAGGGCACGTTAGGTAGTCAGTCCCGATTGTCATCGACAGATAGCCTTCGTTAAAATTTGTCGGAGTCCATTTGGGGATTTGGAAATATCCTTTGTTAATGAAGGGAACTTCAGAGGATCAAAACCGATCTTTCTATCATTAATCTGCCACCTTAGATATTGGCCTCATAAAAAAGAGAAGTAATAATGGCAATAAAGGCAAAACAGGCCATATGCCCAAGACGGATAATATTCGCAAACGCTCATATACAATTGCTAGTCTGGTTTAAGTCTTGCAATGAAGAGTCTCTGTCTAGTCTGGTCAACATTATCTAAATTTGTATACACCTGACGATTACTAAAACTTACAATAAACAGACAGATTGTTGTATATTTTAAAAGAGGAATCGATTTATACCTTTTTGTGATCCGTCGAAAGTGAGATCGGTGGGTAATTGTAGGAACGATGTGCGGAAAGTTTATCCTTGAACAGATTGGAACCTGATTCAATTACTTAAGGTATCTAAGGTTCTGAATCGAATATGACTCAGGAGTTTACTAAATCCAATAAAGTGATTGTTTTATTTGTACAATATACTATGTGAATCTAGCGTTACTAGAAATTATGTAACTGTATAAGTGTATGTTAATTATAATAATAGAGTTGATAAACACATATAGTTGGTAAAGGAATTAAAAACATGATTTTCAAAAATTAAAAGCTTAAGAGATGATAATTTCAAATGACAAATCGTAAAACCTTGTTAGACATTTTATGATTTGTTAATGCCTCTAATTTAATAAATATGAGTCGATAATTACCTACGCAGAATGTGATAATTTTTCTTAAGGAAGCGCGAAAGATGTATCTTTTTCTGTGTAAAATAATAAATTTTATGTATTTTTCATTGTAAACCCTCGTAATCATCGAACATAAATTATATGAGAAAAACTTAAACCTTTATACAAAAAATTGATTTATCCCTCAATAAAATAACAAGCATTACACCTAAGCCTGAAAGGTAACCTATTTGCCGCTATTTTCATTTCATTACAAACAGGCTTTGATAGGACTTAAAACACTCATTTAAATACGGTAAAAGGTTTTCACGTTTAGGTTGTAGGGTACTTCTATATTGATAAGGTTTACTTATACTGAAAAGCTCTCTGGGATAACTCATTTTTTTTTATGATTTTGAGAAATCAAACGAGCATGCAGTTCACTTGATCGTAAGTGGTCACTGCCGCCCATGGACATCTGTAGTCAACCTAAGACAGGATCGAAGCTTTTTCTTAGATCAACTACAAACGCGTTGCTACCCCTAATTAAGTCGAAACGCTTTGGTTATGCATATCTCCCTGATCACCATGACCCTTCAAATTTGAACACAGCAGCACGTACACTGCTGGTACAAGGCATAATAGGCGTCTGGTTATGGTGCCTCCGGAGTCGAATCGTAAAAGGTCCACCACATTCAAATCTACCATATAAATGCCATCCGACAGGATTTACAAGCTGGATGCATAATTTGCAAAAAGATATATTTTTTGCATTCGCTCTTCTAAGAAAGATATAACATGTATATACGATGTATTGGAGATTTGATTGAAGTAACACAATGTTGCAACATTCTGTGTAGGAGTACGTTGAGCGCAAAACGTGCTGCATTTTTAACATTTTACTTTTCCTTTTCTGTGCTTCCCACGCAACTGTTCGTTATTTCTATTTATCCAATTTTTTTGCTTTAAATATGAGGTTGACAATTTAACAGTAAAAAGTAGCAGTATTTTTATTAATTACGAGTACTTGTCTTTTAGAAGACGTAGGTGCGGTACAATAGCATTTGTTTTGAACTTTAGCCTTGATAGCTTTATATACGTCATTGATTTACTAGAAGCATTCATGGCTTTTAATCATCACTGTTATAGAGTTGATAAACACGCGTATTACAATTTGCCACAATCCATTTTTATATCCTACGGATCTCTTTCCATTACCTGAGAAGGGCTGGAGTATGTTCCGCCATGCTTCTCCAATGTGCGTTGGCGGACGAACCAGTTTATGCCCGGCAACTAGTTAGTTATGTATGTTAAGTATTGGATGTTTTGAAACTCCACAGTGGACTAGAGGAGTCTTTTAGGGTTTAAAGACTGTTATAGGATGAAAGTACCACATCGGTCAGACCCATCCAGTTACTGACCGCGTCCAACATTGCTTAACTTGCTCAATCACGCGTAATCTATACAAGCCACAGGGTTGTGCGGAGCTACGATTGTTTACAGTTAAATTAGCTATGTAAAAAACCTTTCGTTATGTAACAACCGATCCACCAAGTTTGAACAGTATGTTACCTCTTGACAAACAAAATACAATTTGGATACATTATGTTCGTGTACGTGAGTTGTACCCGTAATGACGAAGTTGAGCGTGTATAAATAAAAAGGGGTGAATAAATGAAATCATTGTTTGAAGGTTACTCAAAGACTGTAATTAAAATTATGTTTAAGTTCATAGAGGAATAGCGTAAAATTATATATTACAAGTTCTTATAGTTAAGTTTTTTTTAGTTGTTTATAAAAGTAGGAAATAATTTTCAGCATTGTCAATATATTATTCAGGCTGTACAAAATCCGGTGGTTTAACAAGAATTAATTAAAAAGGATTTTTTTGGTAAACACCAGTTCAGGTAAATTGTGGATGTAGGCTTCGAAGCGAGTAATTTAAATGATTTTTTTGATAACTATATTATTTTCACCTCACCGCTTCTTTATCAATATTTTTTGCAATTTGTACTTTTAAATGCTCATTATTGTATGTATTTATCGCTCGTTTAAAACGAAACAAGTAAGCAACATAATTATATGTCTAAAAGAAGCAATGTATATGGTGTATCAGTTTCTGCCTGATAAGTAGATAGTTGTATCTTTCTATCACTGTTTCTGCAGAGAGGTATCACCGCCTAACTAAAGCCACCCAACTCCCAAAGGTATTTTTAATTTCTTTCAGAGAGCTATTGCCACCGAATGCGGAGAACACATATACATAGCATTTTAATCAATCAATAATAATAATAAGTTTAATATCAGATGTCCTGTGCGCATTAGACTCAATATTCAAGACTTATTTTATAGGGATGGGGTGTTACTGATAATTATTTTCATTTGCGCTTCAGAATTCAGGCATTATGAATTCAACCAATAGCAACAACACAATCTGTTCTGAATCTATATGGAATTGACAGTGAAGGCCATAATTGGGAACATAAAAGTTACTTCACGTCTGATTTACGGCATTAATACCTCCTCAATACTACAGAATACGTTGAAAAATAGACAATACCTATATGAGTGTCGTAAAAGTATCTTATGCGAATAATACTTTAATTTAAATAGCTTTTTTATTTCTGAAAGATTACGTTGGTGTCTTCCCTCCGTCCTAGGGGAGGACTACGGAGGAATTCCGAAGTGTTTCACTTTATCGCAAAATACTGTTTCTGTATTCTTGTTTGGGGTATAAAATATGAACTCCGAAAAGGTCGAAAACGTGAACAGATAACTTGAATTTCTGTGAATGGTTTCCAATAATTATACCCATAAATATGAGGCCGCGAGATAAAGTTGTCCAGAATTTCTTTTGAAGACGAAAGTAAAATTATTCCGGAATTCGGTTGTTCGGTTTACTTCTTCATTATCTTACTAGTTTAGTATTGTAACGCTAGTTAAATAATAGAACAGCATTTTTTACGAGATACTTATATCGCAAAAAATGATAAGGCCCTTATATTCGATTCGGGATTATTCTTCAACGGATATGAATTATTGGAAAATTATGTAGCTTTGTCATTCGTTAGTGATGGTATCTGTTGCTAAATCTAAATATCCCTGCCATTTTTATGTGTTCCTTTACGATACTTTTCTCTAAGATAGTTTATTTATTATGTTTTATTTTATTTTTGAATTTATCGTTCATGTTCCTTGCGAGTATGCCGTTGTAGCAAGCCGAATCATCAATTTTGGTTATTGTAAATCACATGTGGTCATGAGCGTGTGATATTACAAGTTTAAAAGAAAACAATTGGCAAAACTTTGACTATATGCATAAGATTTAATTTTCACAACCAATACAATCATCCAAATTTATTTGAAATTTGTTTTTTCACCTTCAAATTGAAGTGGCATGTGTTATTGTTATATGAATAAAGATCTTAAATATAACCTAGACAGAAGAAAAAGGAGAGTAATATGTTTATAGTTATAGGCAAAATCAAATATTTTAGCAAGTTAGAGTAAATAGTGTTAAACTTGTGTCTTAGAGCAAGTAACACTTGCAGTAGTTTCTCAGTAGCAAGATCAATATAGCAAATATTGACATCGTTTAGAATGGACAGAACTCACATGGGTAGTGTATCAACTAACTTTATCTATATATCGAGAATCCTCCATAACAGTAATTACAGTTCATAGTAGTAGTGGAATGATAGTAATCATAAAAGTATTAAAATGATAAGGACATTAATCAAATCTACGAACTGTACAATTAAAGGTTAAAGACGAAGACGAATAATCAATAATTAATCAAAAATACACAATTAGAGAAATGTACAATTAGAGATAGCAAAGACATCATAATCAACAGTTGTTTAACCAAACATTCCTTTCATATTTATCTTCAGAACTTTTTTACTTCCAAATTAATTTGTAGGTACTTGTGATTTACGATAAGTCACTCAGTGTCTAATACAATGAAGTTTACCCGCAAGAAATAATTAAAGTACTGTAAGCCTCCTCTTTGTGTCACTACAGAAAATGAAGTGAATTAAAAGCGAGTCTGGCCCGAGTTTTAATTACTTACTTGAATTTTGAAGACAGATGGCTGAGTGAAACGGGTTATATTTGTCATTTTATGTTGAACATATTCGTAATTTTGTAGTTAGTTCGTGCAATATAATTAATTATATTTAAGTGAAATAGAGCAGAGCAGTAAAATTCTCTAGAGAAGCTAGATGTCTATTATGGTCTAATATAAAAGGTTGTTCGGTAGTAAACAAAACGTTTATCAACTATTTTGGTTAGTTTAAAGAAACATCGTTTTAGAACAATTCAAATATTTCAAAATTCAAATATCTCTCATTAATATTCTTGAAAAAATCTTTATTACACTTGTTTTTTAAACGTCATTGTTTACAAAAAAGTTGATACCTAAAAGAGCTTGAAAAATTGCTTTAATGCTTTTAACACTAATTATAAGTGTTGACGTTGTTTTTCCTAGAAGTGATTTGGCACAAATAATCCCGTAACAAACATTGAGAATGTTTGTCGCAATACTTTAGTCGAAAGTTTAAAGCAAAACTCAATTTAAACTCAAGTTCGGAAGTTTCATTAATCTGTGCCGGTGGCATTAAGGCCATTACTACAGTTACGGGCCCTATTTGGGAAGAGCTCTTAACTTACTACCCTCCATTGTGCAATCATCACGGTTATGCCTCATATACAGAAACTACTATAACTTATAGCACGTATATTGAAGTGTACCCTGCGTAATTATGTAACGTGGGCACAGTCAGAATGTTTGGGACCGGCGTGTTATAATTCCATGCGGTGCGGGTTGTTGTCTATTCACTTCACTTCACTGTCTAAACACTTCAACTCAAATTGAAGCGATTCCGGTGTTCCGATTGGTGACGTGCATGCCAGTTTATATAAATACGACGCGATCGTCTCATTTCTCAGGAGCTACATTTTATGTTCGCATAAATAAACTTACGCGGGTAAGTTGACTGAATGTGGTTATTTAAAGACCCACAGTTAGTGTTCTACTTAACTTTTTTTTAATGACATAAAGGTAGTAAACTTTGATGATGAAAATGACTTTCATTTCATAGGAATGGTAAGCTGATCCATGCCGCCAATCTGTAATTCAATCCAGACGAGATCGAAGTTGTTTCTTAGGACTAAGTTGGAACGCCTCAGTTGTGTAAGGGTTACTTACTGCTACTACACTTTTCAAAACACAACAATGAGAACTATATCTAAGAAAAAAAAAATGTTGTGATAGGGCCAGAATTGGTTTTGACGGTGATTCCTCCGGAGTGTAACCACGTAATGTCGCCTTTAAATACTAATAAAGTATTTTAACCCTAATAGTCTTCGCACTCTGTTTTACCCTTTCACATGAAAAAGTCGCAATTGCGAATGGACCCTAAAGTATGTTAACTAAACTGGCAGTCAGCCATTGTTTTCGTATATTCGAACTAAGGTAGTGGTGATTTAGAAGATTACAAAACTTGAAACCTGTGACCTAGGTTTTTATTTTCGCAAAGATTTGTTTGTGACACTTGGCGTAACTGTTACAAAGTTGACTTTTATAGTTTTATAAAGTCTGCATCTCATTTCACTGTTAGGCGTAGAAGTATGCACATAATTGGATAATATTTCATCACCAAGTTTCTCTAAGAGACATTTGGTTCGTAGCCAAATTTCGATTATGTAAAGGGACAAAGGCATACACGGACCGATTTTTGTTTTCCGAATTCAATGAAATTTAAATTTAAATTGATTAAAGTCTCAAAATGCCTCGAAAGCGGCAATTAAGCGGCAATAGCCCAATGGGTAGTATGTCGGTCTTACGATCGAAAGGTCGTGTGTTTGGTCTTCACTTCCCTATTGCACTATTGACGTGAACCCACTCCTAACACAAGCTTCTGAGCTTAGCTGGAGGGGTTAATAAAATTGCTAGTATGTATTTACATGCTCGTAGCTTTTTTTTAATGAATAAAAAGAAAATAATTAATAGACATGTGATTTTTTTATGGTATGGATTTGAATTCTGAGCACAGCATATGTGCAGACAAATAAGCTTAACACGGACTAATGGGAATTACGAATCTGGATGCAATAGCATTTGTACATATCAATTTGTTCATTCACTGTACGCTCGTATACGCGATACTGTGATGTTTATCGTGAGAACGATAATAGGCTATAAATTTAACGTTAGTTGCTTTATCACATTGTCAGTATATCTTAATTTGACAAATCCTTGAGTTTTATCATCTCTTAGTAAACCTATCACATTTTTTAAGTCTTTATCGACAAGCAAACAGTCCATATCAGTTTGCCGTACGACAGGAAAGGGTTGATGATATAATAATTATGTTTAGTATATATTATGACATATGAAGGAACTTTATGAAGACATTAAATAACAGTTAGTGCTAAGAATATTTTGATTCTGCGATGTTTTCTTGCTAATAATAAAAGTACATAACATGATGATGTAAAATAGTGGATCATGAATGCTAGGAGTATTCTGAACTGCACATTCCATTAGACACTATTGTCCATTGAGCTAAATTCCAACATCACAATCATAAGAAGCTGAAGACTATATTGGAATAGCGGAATCAGGAACCCATCTAGGGAAGTTATTTGATTATTTCTAAAACATCCAAAGACAATAAGGTGCACATATGATTTTTGAAAGAGGAAGCCTTTGTTACATCTGAAACGTCCGAAAACAAAAAAAATAAGTTCCTTTTCACACGCTCCAGTTAAAAGTTAGCTTGCATGTTTTCGTATGATGAATGTAGAGGATACACGAAGAACTAATAATAAATGAAACTGACGTATAGAAAGAGTAAATTACTCGTAAATAATGGGATTATACTTAAATATACGAGTATATTTATCTATCTACTATATAGGTAAGGAGATTTTACGAAAATTTACGAAACATTTTCGTTCCAGTGTTTTGGAATCCAGCGACCCTGAATGGTAGTTTTGGATCTAACGATATGATATAAGATACATATTTACATAAATGTGCACATGAATTCTCTTATAAAAGATTTCTACTGAATTTCTACCAGTTAGAGTATCGGGTGTTATGATCCAAAATTACAATGAAAAATATACAATCAAGCATTATTATTTTGAAGGTGGTAGAAGCCTTTGCGGTTCGACTCCGGAGGCACTACCGCCACACGTATTTTTGACTTATAACAGCAATGTTTGTGCTGCTGTGGTCTGGTTTTAAGGGCGTGGTCAGGACATACTTAACTGAGGCGTTCCAACTTAGTTCTCAGGCGTAGCATTCAGTGGCGGATCGTAAATTTGTGGGGCCCTGGGCTAATGCTACTATTAATTATTAATTATTCGACTAAAACTAACTGTTTAAACAAGTATCACCTATAGTTTTTAATAGAGTTGGGGGCCCTTTAATCCTTGGAGCCCTGGGCAGAAGCCCATTGAGCCCTTAGGTAGATCCGCCCCTGATTATGCATATAACAATGTATGTTTTTTTTTATCTGACATTTTAATATATTTGATACAACGTGAAAATGCGAATGTTTAAACAATATTTTTTTTAAACATTATTATGAAGATTATAGCTAAGGCCATCATTTTTAATAAGAATGGTTAAAAAGTAGAAGTACCTAATAATAAAAAATATTTAAGGAGCCAAATGATTGCACACTTGACTGTACCCGTGCTTGCTAACTTCGCAACCGCCATAACATTTGAAACTGGCTTTACATGCTTGCTATCTTGGGTTTATGCTCTATAGGTAACAGCTTATAAAATAAAGTAATAAAGGGAAATTAAATGTTTGAATGGTCTCATCATGGTACACTTTTCAAGTCATTTTTTTATTAATGATTTGAAAAACATGCATCTTAATATCATTGATTTAATTAATCACAAATGTAGTGGATAAGGAAATAACAAATAAACATTCAGGTTTTACATGTACTTTTTATGAAGTGGGTTTGTATTATGGTAGCAGAAAATGGATTCTAAAATTATAAATTTTACTTTTG
>DWTF01000920.1:0-10106 GCA_018250225.1 Udranomia kikkawai
AACGGAATTTTTAAGACACAATTTAAATTGAGAATTCCTTCTGCGTTCATGCGTTCTAAAGCTTATTAACAATGGAAGCGGCTAGTTAGCTCCTGTTTAATTTTATCTTTTCCTCATTTTCCGACGATGTTTCTCATTCTGAGAATGAATACAACAGACGGTGCGAACCGCTGAGACAACTTGCTAGGTTTTGTAAAGCACCCTTTTGGAATGTTTTGAATTCCGTCCCCCATTGATGCTCGACCCAGAAGTCTACAATAAAAGCAGCTCTAGTTGTCTCATAATTGATTAACAGTGGATTTAGGTCGTATTTAAAAGCTTTCATGTGATAAAATGTATTTAAATTATCGTAGAGACCACTTCGTTTCGCATAAGGCCGCAATAAGTACAATGTCGGAACGTAAACGCCCCAAATTGGCAGAAACAAAAGAACTTTACGCCGTTAACAACGTAGAGGGTCTTGTTAAATAAAGCACGTTAAATTACGTTACAAGTTGCCCATTCGGCGGTTGCGCTTTCTTTGTCTTTGTGAATGTTTGGTCCGGTGTAATTGGTGGTAGTTTTATTCGATAAATTCGTCGGTTCGGTTAGTTAGTATGTTTTGGTGGAGGACGGCTCGCCGGCGCGCCCGCTAACCGGCATGGCCTTGCCCCGGTGTAATCAAATTAGACGAGTGACGTCACCGACAGCAGCACGCTAATTAACACGAGCGGCGATCATAACACGCCTCCGACTGCTATAGACGCCGCGCCGAGTTCCAATGTGCGCGATCTAGACAAGTGTCGCGAATTGGGTCGAGTTTATCTGTGTAAAATATGGGCTTAATCTTTTATTAAGCCGTATATGCATGCTTCAGGTGGATTATTAAAATGTAATTTGATTTCGTTTGCGAATGGCTGCAAGCCACAGCGGTAACGATTTTAAACGTACATTTAAATCTCTTTTATATGGACGTTTTATGTTGTGCTATATTATTAATGATGGTTATTGAAATATTATAATGTATTTTTTTAAGTTTGATATTGCCTATTCACTAAATGACCCGTTATTGTACACATTTCTTCAAACATCGAAGGTCATTCGGTCTTGTTCACAATCTAAGAAGCTGTCTACTCGTAATGTCTTTTTAACAAATTAAATAAAATAACTAATAGCCTCTTAGATAGCGGTATGTAAAGGGCATCATCGAATGTGTTTT
Organism: Udranomia kikkawai; assembly: GCA_018250225.1. Taxonomy (NCBI): domain Eukaryota; kingdom Metazoa; phylum Arthropoda; class Insecta; order Lepidoptera; family Hesperiidae; genus Udranomia; species Udranomia kikkawai. Next base: position 1,199 of record DWTF01000920.1, read on the forward strand.
GATTTAAGTTTTATGCAGCGACAGTATAAAATTTCAAAAGCGCAGATATCTACTAGTGGCGTACACGTAACAGCTCGAAGTACTCAAAACCCTTAATGCCTCGCCCATCGAAAGTGTTGCCCAAGCACTCTAATAGAGCTATCTGTGGAGGTGTCACTCTCCCACACAACCGTGCAATACCCGTATACTATAAAATATCCAACCAATTCGGTCATCCTGACGCCGCCGCGTGGGCTGTGGCGACGCAAATGACAATTTCCTTCACTCTTGCGTCACTTTTCGTATGAATCAGCCATTCCTCTCTATTAAGTCTTTTAGCTATTTGCTGCTATTTTTTTAACATTTTCCTTGTTGGTAGCGTTTCATGTTTATTATTATGCTCGTATCGACAACTGTACTTTCAGTATCTGCTTAATGTGTGTGCATTTAAGTCTGCCTTTTTTCAAATATTACATTACTGAGAAAGCCTCCTTTCCAGCTATGTTATAGATAAAGATAGATAGATCTTCATCACATAATTAGATATGTATAAAAAAATCACAAAAATGATGATTTAAGATACACTAAATTCATATAACTTTGTAAAACAAGAAGGAAATTCTGTTATGATAATTATGACATCAATTTGCCCCTTCGCTATCTTTAAACGAGTTTTTAAACAATACCTAGCACAACCACCGGCTGAATACAATCAGTCGTACTGTGCAGCCATTACACAATGTTGATTGCAGAGAAACATGAACACAAATCCAAGCTCGGAACAATATTACGATTACGTCATTCATAAAGTAAGTGCATTAATGTAGGTAGGTAGTCGAGGCGCCATCTTTGTGTATCTCCGCTGTGGGCCGCTGCTACTGATATGAAAAGCAGTTTTCCGAGGAGTAAATAATAGAGCGCCTGTCGGAAAGCCTCGTACAACCCTCCAGCGACTTAAAAACAACTAATGTGTCCTCTATGACAGCGGGCTCTGCACTTTTTGCAACGTCACAAGCGGTAGGCCGACGAAACAGTGCTCGCTAAACTTTTTTGCGACGGTTATTTTAGGAATAAATATTACTACAGCGTTCTGAGCTCGGATATCTATCAACGCAACAGAAAGTTTACCGACACGAGAATTTATATTGTATATGTGAATTTAGGATTCACACGTTTTTACAAAAAGTACCCGTTTTTTCTATTTTATAGTATTTTTAATACAGAAGTGCTGAAGTAGGACTGTATCTACTAAAAGTTATAACGAAACTCATCGCGGACCAAAAGATTTTAGTCTTATCTTAGACAAAAAGACCACTTTTTAGTTTAAAACTAATTCCAATATCGTCGTAAGCCGCTTTTATTTGAGCAAGCTCTTTTCGTCGAGTGAAAATTCCGCGCCCAATTCCAGCAACATGATACTCTTAAGTAAGTGTTCCCAAACGGCTAATGAAACTTCGCAAAGCCAACACGAGACCGCCCGCTCTTATTTAGAGACCGCTATGTCGAACAGATGACGCCTAAACAAATCTCAATATCTGGCATATGGTATGAATATTTAGAGCGAGAGAACGCATCGAGAGTTCCCTGAACAGTTATAAGACATCGAAAATAGATTGTGCGAACGGGGTTACACGCACCTGTTATTTAGCTTCCGAGCGGGTGCGATGCCGGCGCGGGACGGGGGAAGGGTGTAGCAGATTCATTAATAATGGCCCGCAATGAGACGCCCTTATTTACGAGCTGCGGCGACTAAGTCGAACCGCATCGCACACATCGCGACGCTGCGCTCCGTACCACCGGGAGAGCTCCCAACTAACTAATTTAAACATCAAAAACTTAGAATTACCCTCAGAGGTTAACCGACTGTGTTGATTCAAGAATTGGTCCACTTTTCTAATTTTGGTACGATTTTGTTCAGTGCGAACGTTCTGAAGTATGTTTCTGAATAACCAGTGTTGTTACTACAGAAGCCAATATTATTCGTCTACCGAAATCGCAAATAAATAATGTCCACAATCTTTCAATTAATCGTGCAAAAAATTCAATGTTTCTGTTGTTCATTTAAAAAGGAAATAGGATTAATCAACATGACTTCAACTATTAGACACACGGAAGTTTTGTGTACGACGACATATTTGGTCGGCTTTCAATCAGCTTAATTCCCTACAATTGGTCACGTAATTGAGTTGATTTGATTCGTGTCTGGTTCGTATAAGGCGGGCTAGTACGATTTCAGTCGACACACAAGTTCAACACACTATTAAATAAATCAGCTCTATTGTCACCTCAATGCTGGTCGTGCCATCCCGACAAAGGATTAAAATCGTGTTTCTAATCGGAACGAAGATGAATCTTAGAAAACTGTCTACAATCGAAAGGCCATCACGAATTTTTCTGTCTTTTATGAGGAAAGTAAATCTTCGATCTGCGGCGAGAAGATATGATAATCTTGCTCACTTGTAAATTTTACACATGACATCATGGAAATGTTTCATACTGGATTCATAAAACCAAAGAGTCATTAAAATAACAGCAGATGACGAAGCTGTTAGATAAATAAATGCGGTTTTTCGTACGTAGGCAGTACCCCAAGTTTATTCACTTCTAATTGGAAATTTATACTGTGGATGTATATCTCTCTTATATTCTCCAAATATTCTTCTTCTGAGGTCATGGATGAATACTCTTTAACTAAACACCTCCGCATTGGAAAAAGCATTTTTATAAAGTAAACACGTTAATTCCTTCGACTTTGGTAATTTCCAACTTGTTATTTCAAGTTTCCTTATTACCTCAGAAGATTTTCCGATGTTTACCCAATGCAGTTACGACGTGCAAACTATATTTTGACCTGATTCTTTTTATGACTCAGTGTTTACTTTTAAGGCCCTGAGAGACACGATGATTGGCACTTTATTTATGTTCCAAATCTATTGTGTCTATGATTTTAATGTTATGACTCAGTATTTTTTACTAAACGCTCCAAAATTATATCTATTGTGTTGTATGTTGATACCCACGAAATAGGAAGCTGGTTTTTTGTCCAACAAGAATGGGTATTTTGGTTAAAATTGGATTTCGTTAGAAGTCGAGACACGAGTGTGTCGAGAACACGATATGTTGTATATTTGATGGATACTAACTGTAAGATCTAAAATAAATCAAATAAACATAACCATCATAAATTGGTGTATGCAACCGAGATAGTCGGACTAGAGGCGGTGTGATGAGGTAAGCGACCTTAAAAGCCACTTAGCGCACGGTGAGCTCTCGTCCGCCGCTCGCTGCGTTTCTTATTACTTGGCTAATAATTCGGGTAATAACATCGGGCCAAATATGTTACAACACGCCGATACTGAGTGCTATTGAAAACCCGGATGGGATTCTCGTTGTCTACGGTTACATTGTTCTCGCTAACTGACGCTCGACCACTCACTTAGAATCGTAGACGACTTTCTTGATTGTAATAATATAGTGCCCTCATGTTAACCGGTGATTTCATTTCTATTGTTTTTATTCCACTATGCTCTATACTTATTTGTTTATCCTTATGAAGGCACTATGAAATAAAAATTCATAAATAAATTCAACAATTGCAAATATGGTCCGTGAGTGAGGTTTACAAAACATAAATGGACCATCTATTAATCTATCGCATTGTTCTTCTAAGGTTTGTCTTTAAATTATTCTTCATATAAGCATTTTTAAATTGCCCTATCTAGCTAATATTCTTTCCCTTCCAGATGGCAATGAAACGATTAAAATAAGTTTTCATCGCCATTGTTAGTCAATCTCGCTCAAGCCGTAAGGATTAAGACAGGGAACAGATTAAGCCAGTTACAAAAAGTTATAATTAGATGTCTGTCATAGGAAAACTTGTGGTCTGCATTTGAAAGTGTCCGTACTTTAAAATTATTCTTATTTATGTAAAATGTTTGCCTTTCTCATTGTCACCGGCTTGGCTAATTCGACGGCTGTGAAAATACTTCAATAACTACCGTTCCGTATACAATTATAAGGGATAAGAATTGCGTATTATTGTATTCACAAGAAGTCGTATCCAAATAACAACATAAAGAAAAACTTGGATGGAGATATGGAAATGAGAGTTTTCTTCGGAAGAAATATGGCTGAAATTTCGTGAGAATATACCTTGGGCCCTTTCTGATTGTTACACAACAAAAAAAGATATATAAATGGATGCCAATAGGAGTGTTTCATTTCCGTGCCCACGTCACAGACCCGGAACCCGATTCAATACGTGAACCATCCGAAGAAGAGCAAACGTACGGCTTTATCGAAAAGTCGGAAATCACACACGCGAACATTCCAAATATCTCGTCGTTTAAAGTTCCTATCGTGTCATTAAATGCAACGACACCATCCAATCCAATGAAAGAACGAATTCTTGAGCATCTATCATTAATATATCATTACGGAGCCAATGCTTACGGCGGAGTGGCAACTTAACCTCCTCTAACAAATTACAGTCATAAAATATAATATATATTTTCTTAAACATTTACTTTTTGTATTGGGAACAGACATTTGAATGTAGCAATTTTGTTTTTATAATATGAGAATGACTTTAACGACATATAGAGAGGATTTATGCCCATTGTCTCTCGACACTTATGGATATTTTTAATGGGGTTTTACAAAGGCAATGCCAAAATTGCGTGAAATCTGGCTCGCCGTCCTTCTGTGGGTACATAGCAAGGTCTGCCAAATAAGTTCGCTAAATTTAACGGTCTCCAATTTCTGTAATGGTGACGTAAAAAGAATTACATTGATTAACTGGTAGTGTTTGTCATAATACAATATAATAAGAGATAAATAAATCTTTGAAGATTTGCTTTTACTTTAATCCTATCTTATACGTATGAGATGAATTCTAAAATACAAAAAAGAACTTCGTAAGAATTTAGGACAAAAAATTAAACACTTTACTGAGATCTTTCATCCATTTCTAATGTATGTAGTAATGAATTTGATGAGTTAGACCTTGAAATAATTTGATTTTTCTACCGAGCGTTTTACGTACACCATTTTAAAATGAACGAAGAAAAAGCATCAGGAATTGTATATTACTCTCATTGAAGTGTGACTGTCAGCTTAACGGAGAAAAAAGTAATAAATAAATCACAAATGGTGCCTTCGTGCTTCCAGCGCGGTAAGCCAATTACGTCGATGCGCTCCAAGGAAGCTAACCAGTTTCTAAATTCTTCGTATATTTAATTCAGCTTAATTGGTGTGTGTACACGGCGGCAGTCGACCGAGAATTTGAGCATCTTCGTTGGCGAAATCGCGTTCAAAACGGTATCATCCAAATTTGTGTAACGCATGATATATTTTTGTGTAGTGTAAATACTTTTCTATCAGTACACCGCTCACGTTCAACTCGTTAGAATGTTATCGTGATGATCTTTGAAATGCTTTTAACGATGATACGGTGGATTGTATTAAATTCTAGTAAATCAAAATGTTGCTCCTACTTAACTTTTCCAGCTCCTAATTTCCGGGAAGTCTTCGGTGCCATATGAGCACTCAACATAACTTGACAACATATTCGGCGAAATTCCAGCGTAAACATTCGATTGACTTCTATTTATAAACATGATAATGGTTATGATGATGTCATCAGTGACGTAAGAGAACGTGACTTAAATCGAGTAGATCACAAAAGAACGAAGTCTTTTAGTGGGTGCTTCGGTCGGTCCTAATGAATGATACAGGAAACGGCGCGTGCGCAGTGAACTGATGTGGAGATGAGCCGCGTGGGCGCACCCCCGCCAACGTTTGTCGACCAACAATTGCCTATTTAACTCCTTAGATAAGATTGCGAACGACTTGTCGTGAATGAGATACGACGGATCGGAAATGCGACAACCGTGCGGTGTCATATTCGAATCTCTCGTGAATGATGTGCTTTTTGATACGAGTGTGATTTTCTCCGCTTGTAAGAGCATACAGTTGAACTAGGTATTGATCATTAACTCGATAATATGCGTGTAGAATGTAACTAAATTATCAGTAAATTATGTGTTACAGAGAATTTTTTTTTCCGTAAATTTTGTCGTAAATCTTAGTTCCTAAAAATCATCACGTCTTGGTAACCTCAAACATAATTACAGAAAAATGACATTAAGTCGATATAAAATTGTTAATACGTTCCGAACTTTCCGCCAAGATTTTCTTTTGTTGAATATAATTATCGTTAACATCAACCATGAACGGCGGACATTGGTGTATCTTAGCGTAATCTGGTGTCGGTACACGAGAGGTGTGGTATACGGTTACACGTGCCGCGATTGGTAACTTTGTTCTCGGCAAGTGTTCGTACACAATAATAATCGCATTAGTGTGAGTGCTGCGTTCGGCGTGGGACGGGGCAGTGCATTTTTTGCGGGTACAAGATGAACGGCGGGTCGTTGAACTCCATCGTTCGTCTCGAGGACACTGAATTCACCAACGAAGCGCATCTTCCGACGGCTCTACAATTAAATGCATTTTTTCAGTATAGATTGTTTGCGTGTGTCTGATTTTAATACAATCACTTTGGTGTACGAGTATAACTACGAATCTTTGTTCTTTTCGAGTTATCGTCGAAACTATTGCCCCAACATGGAAAGATACTAATTCAAAATGTACACGTGGTCCCACGCTTTATTTATGTTTTGCGTAAAATATGGGACGACGTCCGTTAAAATTGTTTTATTTGGGCAAAGTTTTATAATCAAGATTTGGTACAGTTAGATAAGTTATCGTGCTTATTTTCGCTTGCGTGCGATGGCGGTTGACGGCGGCACGCATTAGTGAGCAGGCTCGCGCGACAGGGTAAAACAGCTGCCCATATCATAGTGCCGAATTTACTTAAAATAAATTCAAATCACAATAATTAATTTTAATGCCGTGTCAATTCGTTTTTAGCCAACGGAATGTGTGATGGACAAGTAATAACTTTATGAAGAACAGTAGCTCAAACCGCTAGCTTCCGAGCAAGATAATGTGTAATATAAATTCAGAACGATGCTCTTGTTCGAACACAATTTAATGGCCGAGCAACAAAACTGTAATGCTCTTTTAAGATGATAATTTATTTTCTTATTGAAGTTTGTTTGTTACTTCCGCCCGATTTGTCAAACGACAATAAATGTCTTCGAAACTTCGTTGAATGTTCCCAGTGTTCTAGAATGATAATTTTAAATTCAAGCTAAAAGTAACTAAGGAAAAAAACTTTAATTGATAATTAAAAATAACAAGAGCACAAGGTTAATAAAATTATCTAGACGAAAAGTCTAATAACACCTAAATCATGAGCAAATACAAAATAATTACATGGTTTTTATACGGTCACGTACATTATAATCCTGAAGAGATCTTGGATAAAAAAACTTCGTATTTCGAGACCGTAAAAAGTGTATAAACGAGCTTTTAGTCGTCACGCACCAAAGCACACGCGGAGCAAAAAGCGCACGCCGTCATCTTATGATAATGTCTGCAGTAGTTAGGTGTGGGCCGATGTAGACCCAAGCTCTCTTTAGGCGACGAAGAGATCCCGAAGCTAAAGTAGCAGTCTTCTTACATGACTTTATCTAACTTATTCTGTTCGTGAAGGTCAAACTTGTTATCGATTTTCAACTCGGAAATGTTTGAATAAAAATAGGACTGCAACACAAGAATCTAGTGCCATTTGACGCTGTTAACAGAATCCAAACGATAAGACAAAAGAAACTTTGTGATTGTTTGGGATTATGATTAGATTTAGGTATTTGTTGAAATCTTTAAACACATCTTGTGTTCTCTGAAAGTACTGGTGTTAAAAGAGAATTCTCTTTATGTTCTATAGAGATGTCTTGATGAATTTGCTCTTAAAAAAAGGTTGTTTGATATTTTATAAATCACAGATTGCGCTTTTTGGGACTTAAGTACTTCATATTTGGCTTCTAGACTTTCCAATCTTCGTCAAGTGTACTTTGTCGCAGTCAATAGGACTTTAGTCTCCAAGTTACGTAATGCGCTTACCTACCACCCTTGTCGGGTTTCATAATATCTTCGTTTCCTATTCTGATTGTGCCGGCTGCGTCGATGCAATGCACTTACAAAGCTATCAAGACACTCCATGATACTATAAGTTTATTTAGACATCTTCTCTTGCTTTTAGATTTTAGAATATTACAAAGAGACTTAATAATCGTGACTAGAGGAGGATGTATTTACGTTAATGATTGAGCAAGAAAGTATTTCCCCATCCAGACCATATTTTCTATCCGGATTCTAATTTGGATATAGACAATGAACGACCATTTTGCTCATTGTCTTCAGTAAATGGAGATTTAAGAAGAACGTTGGGGCGGGTGTTCCCATTTTCGATGGAACGTTGCATGGCGGAGTGGTCGCGGCGTGTCCTCGGACGGGTCACGCGCTCCACAAACCCGTTCCTTGGCGCACTTTCACCGCTCGTCGGTGCGCGCGCGCTGCACGCTGGCGCCAATCTTGCTCGCTCGCTTGCACATTGCCTGTGCTCTTCCCCTGTGCAAAACCCCAACACACGTAATCGGACTCATAGCCACGTTTGGCCCGATAAATCCATACGTGAACTCTTAATTCAATATTCCTTCCTACGAGTAACTGAATTCCGTGTGCGGAATACATGCCAATTACTGCAAGAACATTTGCAAATATGAGCTAAGGGCAGAATTGCTTTACAATCTGTATTAAAAAAAAGAAGTCGTTGTTAGTGTTCATCAAATGAGTGACAATGGAGAAAACTTAGGTCTGCTCATGAAGTGTAAGAGAGCGGTGCAACACATTGACCGTCTAAAACTCTACACAATCGACGGGGCGGGCGGAAGTGTGGCAGTGGCGAAAAGCTTCGCAACTGCATGAGGAGAAAGGAAGCGGCGCGCCGTGCGGCGTGATAAGGCAG
>DWTF01000921.1:0-10104 GCA_018250225.1 Udranomia kikkawai
ATCTGATTGCTTGTGATTTTTATTTGACCTTTCAAGTTGATTTGGTTATTGCAAAATAGGTGCTTTGTTTGCGAATCGTCTTCATTATGCATTGCAAAAAAATTTTTGTTTCGACAGAATTTTGTTTTGATTACACTATTACTAGGATTTTTGGGCCGTGAAGATTTCTAGATTTCCTTTACTACACTACAGTACAGTCTAAAATGCATAGAATATTTTGTTATCACACAAAGAGCACTGGAATGTATTTTATATAGAAAAATCTCAAAGTTATATTCTTAACAAAGTAAGTAGTCTATGTATCTATAAATAAAATTCAAAACCACCGTAGAATATGTGATTATTCTATGTACCATGCGTATGTAACGGGTTTGAACGAAGAGATGTGTCAAGAGTATGTCAAGTAATGTAAGAATATTAATGGGTATGAATTTGTTCAACCACATACGATAGTATGTATTAACTATAGTTACTGTTCGGTATCGTACGTTACAATTCTACACACTTGTAAATCCTACTACGCAGCTATATAATACCACAATGCATTGTGCAATACCACATAATTATTTAATAAAGAATGTACTTAACCGCAAAATTGGCGGCAAAACCACCTTCATATACTTAGAAGCAGTTTTCATTAAATAGCTTTATCGTACCGCAAATTGGCAGCGATACCGCTTGCATTCATAAAAAGTAGTTTTCTAGATTTAGTTGTTAATTACGTTGTTATTCCACGATAGGTGTTTTATAATTAAATAGGAAAGCTCCAAAAATGCACAAGTATTCTGTCTAACCAATGCATCACATCACATCTAATAGGTGTATCGCATGGTGCATCACAAGCCGCAGCCGCAATGTATTGTGTTCATAACTCATATTCACAGTCAATGGCGTAGTCGTATTTCAAGTTTCAAGAAACCCCGCCAAAAGAAACATGGTACGCATCAACTAAACAACTCATTATCTCGTTTCGCATAGGGGATCTGGGGGTTAAAGAATCAAGTTACCTCCGTACTCTCTCGATGAGAGAATCGAAAATGTTATTATGAAATGGGAAATGTGATTGTTTGGAACTATAGTGTCTATAGGATCTGATGTTTAACAAACAGTGATGGTATATGCATATATAAATTGATCGAACATGACAATAACAAGTGAAAATGAATGAGCAATTACATCAGGACTGTCAGAAGAGTCCTATTCAGTCTTTACAATCATTACATCGTGCATAAAAAGTTCGTTTGTTCTGGATTTTTTGGGGTTTTTTCAACTGACACAATGGTTCAAGTGGAAGTATGTACATTAAAGAAGAGAAGCCAATTAATTTATTGCCAAAGAATTTTTAAGTCGTAAGAAACATACATATCTTTAAAAAGTCTCCAACTACCAACATAGAGGATTCACAATAACGATTTTTGTCTTTTACATATTACAAAAAATAGTAGGTTACTTACGAAGGCTATTTTAAAAAAATATAACATTATTGCATATCCATTAAATACGTTAACTAATTATATTCGTCACTTTACGTTGACATATTAGTATCTACATTATACTCGTGCAAAGTTAACCCACCCCGGTTGCTACATGATTTGAAATGTAATATACCCTTTTGGTACTAAAAACAGAAGTTAAAACGTTGTTCAAAGTTTAGTTTACAAGGCTATAATTTATACAAGAAATAAAAATACAACGATGTAGGAGATCAAGTGTCCCCAGTCTCCCATATACGTATGTTGCGAGTTTCGAGCGGTTTGTCCGGTTTACGCTGGGGATTCCTGCCTACAGGACAAAGGCTTCGGACGAACTACGCTACGCGTCAGTTAAATGTATACTATTATCAAGCGAATTATCTGTAATTTGACGAGTCGACGACGACAATGACCAACTACGCGTATCATACTCGATTGGCGAATACGTAGTGTTTTTGAATCAAGAAAACATGAGTCGTGATTATTATTATGTTATAATTTTAGCACTGTAACAATACAAGATTTCACTAGATTTTCTACAAAAACATACAATTGTGCTACTTATAAGACATTACAATCAACATATGTTTGGACAAGCTGCTACATTTATTCGTATACAATACTTTGACTTACATGCATAGAATTAAGTCACTAGATATGTCCTAGCATAGAATAGAAAAGCGCTACGCTATCATGCATACATTAGTTACCAAACATTTACACATTAGCCTTACGACCCTTACAATTTGGTCCCAAAATAAATTATTAGTGATATGGTTTTCATGCAACTAATTACATATTGGCTGATAGCGACGCTAGTAGTATGACATCAAATGAATTATAGTTCTATTTACCATTATTTTTACATAAAATAAAAGCATAATTAAAATGAGACTCTAAGAAGAGTTCTATTCAGTCTTTACAATCATTACATCGATTTTATGGGATTTTTCGTCAACTAATAGAATGGTTCCAGTGGAAGTAAAAGTATGGTTAAAATTAAAAAATAATTTTCTTCAAACAGAATGATAAAAAAAAATAAAAGGAGAAAAAGGTTTTTTTAAAATGAGATAATTGTTAAGGATATGTAGTATAGCATACACGAATGCCCAATTTATTGTAAGTGTCAAAGCATGTATGCAGGATTTCCGTGAAACAATGGGCCGTGTTATAGGCACGCTGCGACAGCGGACTTGGACAATGGCTGGGGCAGACGCCCCGCGCGGCGGGCGAAGTCTCCGCGCACGTGCGTGTCCATTGTATTCATATGCTATAAACCAGCACAATAGGCCTCCAGACGGACAACTATTGATTCTGAACGCATCTCGGCATTAATATTTGATACAGGCTATCGAGTTACAAATTCTGGATAAAAAGGGTTCGTGTCTTTTTTGGTTTATTGCTACCTAATTGATGTTCTTATAGGATAAGCTCTTTAAAAGCTATGAGTTTGGCCCCTTTTATACATAGAAATGGGCAACTAAGAGGTAAATATGTACATACGAATTACAGAATGGTAATTTTGGTACGTGACTGCGTTTTCTGAAAACGTTAGTCGTACTAGAATGTGTCAAGGAAAACTAATTAAATCTGCTATGTACGGGGTCGCTTGCTAACTTAGTCAAATCAACTTTCTCTCGATCCTTCCCAGAAATAATGATATAATATGTATATAAAGAGTATCCTGTTCTAGGGTTAGTTATGTCGAAGCAGAAATAAGTACATTGAATATAAATACTGCACCATAGCCAAGAGTTATAAATAGTATAATAGATTCAATCTGTTCTCAATACATGCAACGAATGCAAAAGCTGTATCCGAACTAAATAAGAAGTAGAGGTCTAGAGGTATATCCAAGTGTTACACAACAGAATCGTGTGAGATGAAAGTGGCGCGTGACCACGAAGTACGTAATGAGTCCCGTTGTCCCTATCATTGCATAATTGATTTACTCGGTACAACTAAACCCTGTCACCGATAACTTTCTGTGCTATACCGGTATACACGTCAACTTGGAGTGTACGTGTTTTAAGTGGGATATAAGAGTGAAGTTTTAGCCTGAAATAGGTGTGGCGATAGGTCTGCAATGTTCTGCCAACGTTAAAAGTTACTAATGTATACTTTCTTTTCTTTCCTATGAAATTATAACAACTGTAATGTTTCTATCATCTCCTTTGGCGCGGTCTACGTTAGGATTTTTTACTACTTCATTATCACTTATATTAGCAACGTCAAATTGAAAATTGTATGAGGGCATACATTTTCGGTTCTTCATAAAGCAATTCTTAGCATAAAATTAAAATTCCTCGAAACATTAACAACAACGTGGCAATAACATCTATCCACAGTAATCGGTTCTATAAATTTGTATGTCTCTACATTAATACCAAGCTTTGCAAGGTTATATGTTTAAATTGCGACCATTGCGCGCTGCAATACACAGCTTCCTTAATCTTATACTAGACGTTGGATTGTTCGCTACGAGTTGTTGATAGGCACGTAGAGCCATAGTTAAACATAGTATACTCTAGGGATGTACCAAATTGCCTTTATCCTTTGTGACTTCATACTGACAGTATCTTATTAGGGATATATTTTATGGATGGCATAATATAATAAAATTGTATTAGAACAGTACAGTAGTATGTGTAGTTTAATGATATTAGGATAACTTTTACAATAGTTAATTTATCTCAATAAGGTTTTACTACATACAAAGATTAAATGCGATTCCAATTAGACCCATGCCTTCGCGTTTGCATTAATATACAATGAAAGTAATGGAAACATAAAACACAATTTATGTAATCAGACAAAGATAAGCTTTATTTATTACCCAATCTTACTCACAGTTCAGTTTTAGTAGTGTGTTACGTAATCCCGCATAAACCATAAGTCTTACAATCGCGTTAAATTTTCTTGAATAACATTTAGTCCTGAATGTTTTCATGCGAACTAAGGTCTAAATCAGGATTATCGTCTACTCATTTTTTTACATTGATGTAGCAATAAATCAAGCTATCCACTTGATGTTGAGTGGGCACTGCCGCCCACAGATATTTCAACGACAAAATCAAAATACTATCTTAGGTCGACGACAAATGCATTGCTACCCCTAAGGACTAAGTTGGAACGCCGCTGTTAAGTATGTCTGACCTGGCCACACCCTTCAAACCGCAGCACGAACACTGCTGTTAACTCAGGAATAGATGTGATTATATAAAGTACTGCATTGATGCGACACATCCCTATAGTGGGCCGGTGGTGATTCGTCCTGATTGTATAATGGGGCACACTCGTGCGGTGCGCGTGGGCGCCCCGTCACCGCCTCAGATACACGTAATACATCTGCAACTTACGGATCGTCTCCATCTACTCTCTATCTAAGCTTACGTGTATCGATATCGTGACATATTTTATGGATGACAATATTATAAAAAGGTATTAAGATACATGTAATGATATTAGGACATTTCGGTAGAGTTCATTAATGTCAATCGGGTTTTATAAGAAGAATTTCATTGTGAAAAGGGAACGAGTAATTGAATAAAAATTTCAATTTTCTGTTTCAATCTTGATTCTTTTTCGATTGCTGACGCCATATGCTATAGATCTCGTTATTATTTTTAACTATACCGATATCAAACTTAGATAGAACTTCAATCCTGTCTAAAAGTTTAACTTATTTGCCTGCTACTGTGTGTTCATCATCACAAACAAACATCTATAACATGCCTAAATCAGTTATGATTATACGTAGAAGTCCATGATTAGTAGTTCATGAGACGCCCTTCCAAACAATTAAACTGGGAACAATTTTAATCTAGTCCTACTTTAGCTCTCAACCTTTAACAAACGATGTATGAAATCATCGTATAAAATCAGGCCCATCAAGAACGACATCTGGCTTAATTAATAAACACATTCTCGTTTTTCATATGTGACTAAGTAATTTAAAAGAGGAATATGATATTTTTTTCCTCACACATTATCTCACAGTTTTTTCCATGAACAGAATTGTTTGTGCAATTATTTGTTTATCATAGTTTTTACATTTAATTTTCACGCTTCTGAATTTAATAACAGTATGATGATAAAAACTACAATTTTCGCACACGTTGTATTCTACGAAAGAATTTCGATACAGAAATCTAAGCTCCTCTGAATACCCATGGACATGCCATGGGTATGGGTGTGGTAAAAAAATATCAGGTTAAGAAATCCTCCCAAATAAAACGTTATTCGTTACAACATTAAAGACTTAATGTCTATATATTTCCATATATGAAAATGTATATTTGTTGTTAAATTAGGTAAAAATTAACTCGACAACTCTCAGAACGCGAAGAAATCAAAAAATTACTTAAGAAATGACAAAAATGAAGTAATATTCTAAGTACAATAGATTTAAATCACACTAACAGCTTCAATCTGGTGCAGTCAAACAGACGGTCGGCTTACAGTGTAGGACGTAACGTGACTAAGCCACTCATTAGACCATAACATTCCTTAATTGGTGCCTCGAGTGGACTCCTGACGTGTAATGACAATGTACAGCTATTTGAGACGTGATACACGAAACACCTGGTGATGTAGAATGTTCCTATTTCATAGATAAGGAATCTTATAATTGCTCATAATTATTGAATAGGCGATATAGGTAGACAGATGGATGCCGATCAGTGATTATATGAATACATGAACTTGAATATAATGTTAACAATTGTATTGCTTTGTAACATACGTAAAATATATTTTTGATCATACCAATACAAGATATAAACACCTTATATCTAGCGTAAATAAAAAATGAAACCACAACACAATATATGCATTAAGCATTAGTCACAAAAAATGGTTTCAGTAATAAATAATACGGTTGAATGGGTAAATTCGGGCGAATACGCATGTGCGGTCCTCAGTGGCGCCGGCGCACATGTAGGTCTGACGGATGGTGTAAATAAACCTTGGGAATGAGCCTTGGTTAGAACCCAGGCTGACCTAGACCATGTGGTGAGAACAACGTCTTGGGATTTTTAGTTGCCAGGCGTTTGATTTTATATTACTTATAAGAACGAATTCTTACACTAGTACCCAACTACTTTGTTTTGTGGTAAACTATTCATACCACATCGAAATAAACAACCCAGTAAGCAATTAGGTTCGTTTATACAAAAGCGAAGCAAAATCAACTCTAATATTGATATATAGTGCAAATAAACCTAAGAGACAAATAGTGGATAAATCGACTTATAAACGCCCGGCCTTGTGACTACAAATATCAAAACAATTAACTCGTTCTGTACGTGGCTAACGGGTTCGTTGTCATTAACAAACATTTCCATATTTCGCGTCTCGTATGTCTGACAATTTAAGACTCTTGATTTCTTTTAATAAGTCGAATAACTTAAATAAAAGGAGAAATATGTACAACAAAAAGCAACACAAAGGTGACTCGTAAGCCGCTTGTGTAATTTTCACAGGCATGTAATTAGGGTGTCCGGCGACATGGCACATGCTTTGATGATTACCTAGTCTTTTTACAAGAATTCAAGGGTTTATATAAAAATATATGCAGCTACCGCGTTTATGATTTCTCAAATTGCGCTCTTACGTAAACGCTCTCATAAAAACTACATTCTCAGGAGAATAAAAACGCATCTAAAATGTTTGCGAAACCTTCTACAAATACGATAAAATTGAAACCTTAGAAAAAAACTTATCAGCGACAAATAAAGTAAGCTTTGGATAAACATATCTGTTAATGCAAATAAAAAGAAAGAGCGAATCGCATGGGAAAATGGAATGATAAGCAGGAATAATTTGATAGGATGTATCGTCAGGCGATCACATGCTTTCACGCCAGTCGATCGTGGGAATGATTACTGGCGATCCAATAACCTGACTATCCCATAGCTGTAAATCTCTGATAACTTATTGGCTATATTTTTATTTTGCATATTTTGCCAAATTTTTGCACGAACTCCAATCAAACTTGGGAATCACGTGGGAATTTCACGTGAGTTCTATGCAAGTTCTAGGGTGTATGTATAGGATTCGATAAGAGTAAAGAGCATTTAAATTAGGTCATTCCCTGTACCACTGGGATGTGATGTCCGATAAGGGCAGTTTACACAGCGTATCTTGAGACACTTGTCATTTTACAATCAATCTGTTTATCAAAGTGTCACACTTGTCAAAGTTGAGACCCTCCAAAAGACATGCATTGAGTGTACTGCAGGTGTGTATAATAAAGTAAATAAATATATAATTTATCTTGGCAGTTCTTGATAATGTCCTATGCTCTCAACACTTTTATGATAAGTATTAACCCTTAACATGCATCCTATGTAATGTAGATGTGGTAGTTTTATCAATTAATATCCCATATCCTTAATTTATTGAAGACGTTAAACGTTAGACGTTAACAACCAAGCGTAAATAAGCATATTGCAGTTTATTGTCGATACATATATCTTTGTGAGTACTAAACATTAGACTGTAAAAATATAAATATTTTCCTTTTCATCTGCAATTATTTTTAAATCACAGAGAAATCGATTTCAAAATAATTGCGTTTGATGTATACCTACGTATCTATGAGCACAATTCTTCTCTTCCTCGTATTTAAGCACGGTTCACCTTGCTAAAACAACTTTCAATGTCAATACTAATTCATTAAAATTCGATATAGTATCCTGTTTCTCTGATTAAGTTAGTTTTTTCAAATAGACATTTAGATTTAGGCCTTGCCTATGAGAACTTCACATGATTTTAAAATATCCTTGGTCGGCCAGAGACTCTCTTTGGAAATCCGCGATGCAATTGCTGCTTGAATACAAAAAAATATTTATTGTATTTGGTTTCCGTATTAGTTCATTTATTAAGATTTGTAACTAAACATAAAAGTAAATTAGTTTTACGTTGCGTGTACACAGATACTTAAATCGCTATGATTAAACGGAACATATTTGATTAAAGTTTTAGTATTGAGGTTTGTACCAATAAAAACTAATCATATGAGCTTTAATTAGTGAGAAACTTTTA
Source organism: Udranomia kikkawai (assembly GCA_018250225.1). Classification (NCBI taxonomy): domain Eukaryota; kingdom Metazoa; phylum Arthropoda; class Insecta; order Lepidoptera; family Hesperiidae; genus Udranomia; species Udranomia kikkawai. The sequence continues at coordinate 8,520 of DWTF01000921.1, forward strand.
AATAGTCTTCATATAATGATAGATTTTATGTCCAAGCTGGCACTAAATATCTGTTTTACGTCTGAGAAAACAAATGCAATAGAACTCAAGACTTAGTAAATTTCTCCGTTCACATAATCCGATTAATCAAGATTGTTTTATGCGTTCATTATTTTATTGTCTTGGATCATATAAATCGCTCTCTAAATTCGAGGGCAAATATTTAGATTGGTTATCAGAAGGCAATGTATGATAAACATGTGATGAATGCCAATATATTGGGCCATAGCCCGCATTGTAGTTCTCACGCGGGATCGCATGCGGAATACGCAAGGCGTGAGAAAGAACCGTGCGGTTTGTGACGTGAATACTAAAACCGTCACTTACATTTTCATTGCCCTATATATTTCAACGGTGTTCCTTCAACTACATCGTTCCATATTTGGCGGGATACCTACGAGTATATCGTAATTAAATAATTTTGATTCGTCATTAAATCGAGTTAAAATATTTAATTTTGGATTTCCATGTACCTACGTAACAGGTACGTACTCTATTGAGTATATTCATTAAATTTTCCTCAATGTTAATTATATAACATTTTCTTGGAATTAAATAACTTAACTAAGAAGAGAAACGTTATTCAAGACTTAGTTCTAATCTAACTTGTTGTGACAACATATTCAGTGGCATAAAGCGAAAAATCTTAAATTATTCCTAAAGAAATATTTGAATGAAATATAATTAATTAAAGAAATGTTTCTTTAATTTTCCGTGCAAAAGACATCAACGAAGTACAATCTGAAGTACAATTAAAATAAAATGTAATGTAATAAAAACATATTTTTCGTTTCGTATCCCTTACTTGAATGTGGGTTTTTAATTTAACATTCCAAAAACGTATTTCAAAGAACCGCACGCTCCGAACGCGTCAACTATAAGAAAGAAGTTATCAGATTTATGGTGTCTTTTTCTCTACAACCATTCCGTTTATCGTTTTATCATAGCGTTATCGCTGTCGGCAATCCAAACTAGTACCCATTTAGTTTCTTGGCTTGTGCCTAGCTGTACTTGGAAACAGTGTAAAGCAGGTCCGATTAAATTCATAGTTGTCTTTGATAATAGCTGTTGGCGCAGAACTCTCGCTGGAGATTTATTTAACGGTCTTTCTTATTGAGAATAACGACATTACGAGTTTAATGCACGTGTGCAATATGTAAAATGCTTCCGTATCGCTGTTTGAAATGCAAAGAAACTCGTTTTTGCTCCTATTCTTGTTTGCTTTTAAACTTAGACGACTTTATACGATTTTCCTTGTCTACTTCCGTTAATCGCATTATGATATTGTAATCTATTCTACTACCTCAAACTAGAAAAAAAATGCTTAAAAAAGTAAGTAAATTTAGAAACTATCCAAAATATGCAGAGGTTAATTGAATTTTAAGCTTGCATTGTAATCGAGAGAGCGACCATAATTCTCTAGATTTACGTGTAGCAGAACAAAACCTGCGCCTGGTAGAGTCGCCAGCTTTTTGTGGTTTATGGTAGGATTCGAATATCTCTGATATTATAAAGTACTATTTGTGTCACTAACGGACTTCTACAT
>DWTF01000922.1:0-10101 GCA_018250225.1 Udranomia kikkawai
GAATATGCCACGCTTATCCTGGCATATTGCGATACCTATACTACGTTTGTCCAGTAGTTCTTCATCCATAGTCTAGGACTTTGTAGTATTTATCAATTAGTGCAAACACGAATTAACAAATATAGCATATCAAGTTAGGTATATTACAATAGCGAAATTGCTTTTTATTATCCTAATCACTGTTTGAAGGTGGTAGTACATTTTTACGGTTCGACTGCGGAGGCACCACCTCGCCTATTTCTGCTTTATAACAACAGTGTCCGTGCTGCTGTGTTCTGATTTTAAGGGGTATCAACTTAATCCTAACAAGAAACTTTAATCCTGTCTTGGGTTGACACAAATGTCCATAGGTCCTAATGTCCGGTAGTAACCACTTATTATCAGGTGGGCTGCATGCCTTTTTGCTCAAAATCATAAAAAAACTCTAACATTAACTTGAACCAACGTGTCTTTATTGGTAACATATACATATAGTCTTTTTCCTGAATAATAAGCACAGGGAATAAGGGAATATTTCTTTGTAAAATATTTTGAAATTCATTAATTTGTTCTATAGACAAAATAAGTGTAGATTTCGAAGTCCATAATCATTCCTTCCAGGAATATTGAATCCGACGTCCAATTTAAATCTCAAATGAATATCCTAAGTAAAATTAAAGTTAAATATACCTGATCCCAAAAGTATGATAAAAGTAATTGAAATAAAAAAGTGATTGCAAGTGCAAAGCCAACGAACTATAAGCAGACAAAAAACATTAAGTGACAATGCACAGACCGAGTGAATTCTTGAAACTGAGCGCACACCAAATCGTGAAGTTTATGATCCAGAGCCATCCAATTTTCAAGACAAGATTACTAAAACTTGCAGTAGTGTCAGTAATTTTATCACTTTTGCACCTTGTGACAAGTCATTCGGAATATTTTTGTCTAGTATAAGTGCTGAAGTTTCTAACATTTGTAAGAGATGTCATTACAGTTACGCCGTTCAATTGTTTTATTCTTGTGCCTCGCTCATTTTATTTTATACTAGTCAATTTATATATCTCATAAACGTCTAATTTAAACGACGGTTTAATTGATTTAAGTTGATCAAGTTATAAAACAGAAAAGTGTTTTACATGATCAAGCTACGGTAATATTCCATTCTCAGATAAAAGAGCATTAATCTATTTATAGCAGTGTAAAATTTACGCGCATAGCGTGTTCCAAACAAAAACATTATTTACACACGAAACTCAAAGATGTTTAAAATGGTAAGATTTATATAAAAATATAAACAATAGCGCGAATAATGTTATTATAGGACAAAAATACGTGTGACTCGATGTTCCGCCGCGGGTGAAACATGAAGAGTTCTGGCATTTTTACTGAGAATATTAAGTTTGTAATACAAAGTTACGACATCAACCTATCATTTCTAGCAACTGGTTTCCTTGAATATTGTCATATCGTCTAAAATTTATTACTAATTTAATACTAATGGTATAACATTGAATGTATGTTTGTTTGCTAAAAGGCCAAAACTAGTCAATCGACTATCATGAAACTTCGTATACATATTCTTAGAGGTAATAAAAAGTAAATTTATTAAAAGAAAAACAGTCACGATATATTTTATTGTGTTTTAAGCTCTATAAATGTATTCCAACGTCATTGAAGCGAAGCTATACATTGTAAATAAAGTCGTATACACAAAGAATGGTCTGATACAAAATATGTGACAGACCAAACCCCACGGGAAGCCGCGGGAAAATGCTGGTGTTAATAATATTAGGCACTCATAATAAGACCCTTTTGTCGTAAGTCCCATAGACAACTCACATAGACAATTGCACTGATACCAAGAACAGGAATTAAAACTAATTAATAAAAATATTTTTAGCTCGAAACCGAATTCCAGATTCTCCGAACGGCAATCCAACCTGTGGATGACCCGGTACGAACTATTGCGCCAGAGGGGTCGTCAAACTATACAAAAGATCCATAAAAAAAGGATTTAGTCTCTAATATATGAAAATATTCAATATGGCAGCCGTGCCTCCCTGGTTGTATATCAATTACATATTCTGCTAATTTAGCAGGTGTGCTTTCATGGTGTCTTTACTTCAAAGCCGGCGTTGGTGATAACTCGGATGTTGCAAATGTCCATAGGCGATGGTGATTATTAACATTAGGTGATCCGTTTGCCTTTTCGGTAGGCTTAATTCGGCAAAAACGTGGTATTTTATTCGAATGTCTTATTCTACGTGTTTTCTGCAGAATGGTGGTGCTGCGGATGGCCTCGACATGAACGTTGGTTACGCGTGGCGGAAAGGCTACACGGGAAAAGGCGTAGTCATCACCATTCTTGACGACGGTATCCAGCCGAACCATCCGGATCTGTCGCAGAACTATGTGAGTATATGGCCGAGATTGATATTAACTGGATTCTTGCAAATGGTAGATACGAATAATAATAAAATATACGAATTCATAATATTGTGGTCGAATATCAAGCAATTATTATTAGTTTTAAGATATTCTTAGTTTTCTTTCCGGAAATGTTTCTTTATTAACCAAAAATTGCTGTAATAAATTACTACCTAATCGTTATTACAATTATAGTATTCAAGAACAAAACCATTACCTATTCTAATTGTACATAGGCATTGGAATATTAAGCACATATTCTCAAGTAATAAAATAATATTATACCTGAAACATTTCATCTACGAAATACAATATGAAACATTCCACCTATGAAAGTGGCACAATGAATAGACATGATTAACCATTGATATTGTTCTGTTTGAAAGGAAAACGAACTTGGACATTAATATTTATTGCCTATTATACGTATTCCTCGTTAATTGTAAGGATCGCAGTATTGTTGGATAGGCAATATTGTGTTTGCGTTGAGTATCTAATATTCTGTCGAAAATTACCTCCCGGACCTCCATTTTCCTTTTTCCCTAAGACCATGTGAATTATATTCAATTAGAAACTCGATATTTAGGATCCCGCAGCATCGACGGACATAAATGGGAACGACACAGACCCGACGCCGCAGGACAATGGGGATAATAAACACGGCACCCGGTGCGCCGGCGAGGTCGCCGCGGTCGCCTACAATAAGTACTGCGGCGTAGGTATAGCGTACAACGCTAGCATAGGCGGCGTACGGATGCTAGATGGACTCGTTAACGACGCAGTGGAAGCTCAAGCACTCAGTTTCAACACACATCACATAGATATCTACAGCGCGTCTTGGGGACCCGAGGATGACGGTAAAACCGTCGACGGACCTGGTCCCCTAGCTAGAAGGTATTGTCTAATTGCGTACAAACGTAGCAAATAGCTGCAGGCGGACTCATTAAGAACCGTTCCTTTTTGTTGCAGAGCGTTTATAAATGGCGTCACGAATGGCCGGGGAGGGAAGGGTTCAATTTTTATATGGGCCTCCGGGAACGGCGGGCGACACACGGACTCGTGCAATTGTGACGGTTATGCAAATAGTATATTCACTATTTCTATATCGAGCGCAACCCAGGGTGGCTACAAACCGTGGTATTTAGAAGAATGTTCGTCCACTTTAGCTTCTACTTATAGCTCGGGTACTCCTGGGAGGGATAAGAGTGTAACGACTGTAGATATGGATGTTCAATTGAGGCCTGATCATATATGTACAGTAGATCATACAGGTACATCCGCGTCCGCGCCATTAGCCGCCGGGATATGTGCATTGGCTTTAGAAGCTAATACGTTATTAACGTGGAGAGATATGCAACACCTCGTAGTTATGACTTCAAGATCACAGCCATTAGATAAAGAGGAAGGTTGGATTGTGAACGGTGTGAAAAGGAAAGTAAGTCACAAGTTTGGCTACGGGCTAATGGACGCCGCACAAATGGTCTCGCTGGCGGAACAATGGATAAATGTGCCGCCACAACACATTTGTAAGTCGCAAGAAATAAACGAGGACAAGTCGATTGAAACTTCTTTTGGATACACAATATCTGTGCACATGGACGTGAATGGGTGTAGTGGAACAATGAATGAGGTCAGATTTTTGGAACATGTTCAATGTAAAATTTCATTAAGCTTTTTTCCTAGAGGAAACTTGCGAATACTGCTTACGTCGCCAATGGGGACGACGTCCACCCTTTTGTTTGAAAGGACTCATGACGCGACGAGTTCCAACTTTGACGACTGGCCGTTTTTGAGCGTACATTTTTGGGGCGAGAGTGCCGAAGGACGATGGACTCTTCAAATAATAAACGCCGGCAATAATCACGTCACCCAAGCAGGAGTACTGAAAAAATGGCAGCTCATTTTCTACGGCACCGCTACAAATCCTATTCGATTACGAGATAAAAGCTATTTCAACTCGAATAACGTTTACCAGGAAGAAAAGACCTACCATATTAACGATGTTTATGACGCTTCCGAATATTCACAGTTCCTTAACGAAATAGAGTTGGGTGTGTCGGATAGACGTAGTTATCCCAAAAACATTCCGTCGGCACAAAGGAAAAATGTGTTAGCGGACGCTAATGATAAGCAAGTACAAAGGCTTTGTGACCCAGAATGTGATTCGCAAGGCTGTTATGGGAAAGGACCGACGCAGTGTGTTGCATGTAAACATTACCGTTTAGATAATTCTTGTGTATCACGATGTCCACCTAGGAGTTTCGTTAACCAGGGCGGTGTTTGCTGGCCGTGTCACGAATCGTGTGAAACCTGCGCCGGGGCTGGGCAGGATTCCTGCTTGACTTGTGCTCCGGCCCATTTACTAGTAATCGATTTAGCAGTATGTTTACAACAATGCCCGGATGGCTACTACGAGGATCCGGATGCAAACGCTTGCTTTCCATGCGCTGAGCACTGCGACACTTGCTCTGATAAGGCAGATATGTGCGCATCGTGCGCTCATAATTACGTGCTTTATAACGGATCATGTTTAGCCACATGTCCGCCGGGCACTTACCAAAAAGATGACTTTGGTTGCATAGAATGTCACGAAACTTGCGAATCGTGCAATGGACCGAGTGAGACAGAGTGTGTATCGTGTCGGATCGGAAATTACGCATTCAACGGTCGTTGTGTCTCTAAATGTCCCGTCGGAAATTACGCGGACGTTCAAAGAAGAGAATGCATATCGTGAGTACAATCCAGCTTACTGTGTTCTCCTTTTATTTGCAGCCATTACCGTTTTAAAGAGGAAATGTATCTGTTATTTTAGGTGCCCAATCGGATGTTCAATTTGCACATGTGCCATTTGTTCTGTTTGCCAAGAGAAATGGATTCTCACTAAAGGAGGAAATTGTCTTCCGGATGGCAATGACAAATGCGACACCAGTGAGTAATCTTTCATAAACAATCCTTCACGTTCAACTTTTATTTTGGAAATCTGCACTGCGCTTTTTTATCCGTGTGACACGATTTAATGTGTGAAAAATACTGTACGAGTATTTTGTCTTACGATAGGATTGAAACGTATGATGAAAAGCAGATAAATTAAATGCGTTTTGCCTGGTATTTGGTTTTTGTATCAGAATAAAACTTGAATCGTGTGAATTGTTCTAACAGCTATTTACTGTCTTTAAATAATATTCTATCATCTTATTTTACGCACATTTTATCGTTAAATGTTCACAAAGGAACGTAAGAAATGATATACAAATAAAAATTGTACAAGAATTCCGACATAAACGCTAAGGGGGAGCTTGAAAAATGTCAATTTATGAGATATCAAAGCTTTTTACCCCGTGTCAAGATGAGTCCTTTGTTTAAAAGGTTTTTATTTTCAGACGAATATTACGAAGGCGGACGTTGCAAAAATTGTCATTCCACTTGTGAGAAATGTAGCGGACCAAATGAGTGGGACTGTTTATCTTGTTCAAGCCCGCTGTTATTGCAGGGATCGAGGTGAGGGTACTTTATTAAGCCGGACCCTTCTATACCCGTGTCGAAAATTCGGTTAACAAACATTCCGGTTTCAGGTGTGTCGCGGAATGCGGACAAGGGTACTATCAGACAGCTGGCAGTTGTTCCCATTGCCCGCACACCTGCACGGCGTGCGTGTCTCGGCTAAACTGCACATCGTGTTCCGGTGCTTTGAGACTCCAGTCGGGGACGTGTCGCGCGATTTGTGCCCCGGGGTATTACCCGGACGAAGGGACCTGTTCGAAGTGCTACTTATCGTGTGAGACTTGCACTGGCCCGAGGAGAGACCAATGTGCGTCCTGTCCTCCCGACTGGCGGCTAGCCGCCGGGGAGTGCAGACCGGAATGCCCTCAGAACTTTTTCTCTTGGGGCGATAGTTGCCGTCGTTGCCACCACTACTGCCAGGATTGCCACGGTGCTGGGCCACAGCGCTGCACATCCTGTCCGCCCCATTTCTCATTAGAAAGCGGGCTTTGCGTGGAGTGCCTTAGTTCTCAGTATTACGAACCTCGGACGCGGACCTGCCGTCCATGTCACGACTCCTGTAGGTCCTGTTCTGGGCCTGGACCCACGAGTTGTGTGACTTGTGCCCATCCACTTCGCTTGGACAGGTGAGGAAATATCACTCCGCAATATTTTACTTAGTAGGTCAAAAGATTTAAACTCAAGATACGTCAACAGCAAAGCCACAAAGTTGGATCCATTGCGAACTATAAAACTATGTTATCTTTCATTGAAAGCTTTTCACAATTTTATAAAAGTTATCGGCAGTGGAGGAAGATTTCACAGTTTATTTTGTGCTAAGTAGAGTAGGAAATCTTTTGAAACACGAAGAATATTTCTGTTTTCAATTGTAAATAATGGGTATTGATTGCAGGGTGAATCACAAATGCTTGCCGTGTTGTACAGAAAGTATGGTCTCATTCTATTTAAGTACTAATCAAACGACGGACTGCTGTCATTGCGATAAAGATATAGGTAAGTAAATAAAAGAGAAGTATATTAACGACATGTGTTCAGTCTCTAGGTGCAACTGCAATAACTTTTTAAGTCCTAGGTCGTCCTAAGCTAGTCCTAAGTCTTATGTCGTTGTGATGATATAACTTTTACCGAGTACCAGTATCGGGAAAGTATAATCTTCAGTTTACCAGTGAAGCGCTTTCAGAAACCCATAAGAATAAAATCATTATATCAAGATGTTCAGCAAAGTTTAAAAGATAAAATAGTAACTACGTCAACTCGTAAAGCAACTGTACAAACAAAATACAGAATGCATGGGTAACGTTTAAATAAGACTGTGTGAAATCATAAAAACATTGTTGACATCTAACAATTTCCCGGAATTGCTTTAATATTTAACTACTCCTTCAAGAATATTAACTGACAATATGATTAAATCACAAAATAAACTAGCTTTTTTTCACTTCTATAAATACCGCCTCACACTACAACTTCTTTTTTTTCTACATCATCTGCTTAGTGACAGTTAACAAATATGATCATTGATCAATGAACCCATAGACTACAAGTGAAGTGAGCATTGATAATATACATTGCAAAGATAATAATTATTTCGTAACACTTACGTGTACGATAAACGATACGAATAAAGATCGTAAGTGACCGAATCATGTAGGTAGAATAAAATAAGGAGTTCACGACAAACGCCCGGTTTTGTACATTGGCGACAAATGTTGTACTCACAGTATTTATCTCTTAGCTCAATCTTTTACCGAGTTGCGACTGCCAAGAAATTCCCTAAGTACCTAGTGGACGTGGACAGAGAATTATTTATTTGTTTCGCTAATGAGACTAACAGTAGAGTTGTATGTACTTGTTTGTATGGAATGCTTTTGTGCAATCGCTAGCACTGTATTATTAAGTGACAGTTTGTAATTTAACTTAGCATAGCAAAATGTTATTTGCTATCCATTTTCGTGAGTATGCTTTCTGCTTTTCAATACTACTATGTGTGGTTTTATTAATTAAATGACGATTACTATTTGACGTCTGATTCCATCTTCTTCCGATGTTAAAAACATTAGAACCTTTACTACATACACTCTATTTTTCTCATTTACTTCTTGATATTTGGTTCAATTTTACATATCAGAAAGGAGGCCGCCTAAGAGTTTTTGTTTTAAAGGACGAATATCAGTGTATCATAGAAAATCGACTCTTAGCTTTTTGAGAAACAACCTCGCTACCCAACAATATTTATATTTGACCTCTGGTCGGTTATACTCGGGAACTATAAAATTATCCGTAAAATATTTTAAACGCCATTTTGTGAGCTGAGTTTACCCCGCGATAAAATGAACATAACAAGTTATTGAAGGAATAATATTTGGGAAGTATGATTTCAGGGTTATGCCATGCCATAATTATTATTGTTCATAATTTCACTTCCATTATCATCGGCGGTATTGTCCATATTTTTTAATCTATTTGGTATATAATAAACTTGCTATTATCTGTGGCGGCACACGGTTTGTTAAAATAATTATTTTTCTCTCTGTAACAGTATTCTTTGCCCGATAAAGATAGATATCCTGTATTCCTTTTGTATCCTTGAGAATGAGTGTTGAAGTTTTATCTTCCTGATGACCAGTTAAGTATTAAGTGCTAAAAGCGTAATGCATTTTATAAAATATAAGTTAGCATGTTTTTTTTAAGTTAAAGATTGTTTAGTAAGTAAGTTAAACGTTTTCTAAGTTAATGTTTTTTGTAGTTAACCGTTGTTAACGTTTGACTTTTGATCAAATTAGAAAGGTGTTATCGATAGTGATCGATTTTGATAAGAATTCAGCGTACAAACCTAATTTTAAGCCTAGCTGTTGTTACTTCTTGGCATCAAACCGCTTATCGACCTCAGCTAAAACTTTCGTCGTTTTCGTGTAATTCTAGTGTAGGGCTGCTTATAAATGTATGAGCATCGTTCCCACGTACTACTTAGTGGACTGAACGTTAGTTTTTTTTCGTCTATGGTCTATACTACTACTACTACTAATTTATATTTATGATTTTACTTACGTATTTTTTTCTTACAACATTGAAGTAACAAATGTTTATGCGACCTACTGGTGGTAAGTAGTCGCTGCCAGCAATGGACATCTGTAATCAACGCAAGATAGGATCGATGTTCCTTCTTAGATCGACTAAATTGGAACGCCTCGGTTAAGTAAATCCTTACCACCTTCAAACCAGAACACAGCTGTAAGACTATTGTTACAAAGAAATAGGTGTGACGGTGGCGCCTTAGGAGTCGGACTGTCCGGACAACTCCGGTAAAAAACACCTTCAAATAAATTAGTCCTCTAGAACGTTCTCTAGCTTTTTTGCCTTTTCTAGTATTTTCCAGGTTGTCCACGTCTACGAGTATATCTTGCTAATAACAGCATGTTTCCAGGTGGTTGTTTGAACGGGACATCGGCGGGTAAACGCCGCATTGCAGAAAACATAGGGGCCCATATGACGGCGTCATTTTTTGTCGACGACGCAAAAGACCCGCCAAACATATTGAATCGGGACTTATTGTTAGTGTGGAGTGTTGGCTCCACGTTTCTTGTGGCCGTCGCTCTAGTTATTATATTAAGGGTGAGTCGCTTTTTTATGATTTTGAAGTTACTACCAGCATGTATCTGATGGGGAGTTGTCACTGCCCCTATGGACATCTGTAGTCAACCTACAGGATTGAAGTTCTTTCTCAGGTCAATGCGTTGACTGACCCCTGATGACTAAGTTGGATCGCTTTTCTTAGTTAGACTGTCTATGTTGATCGTTACTATAAATAACAAAAGAATCAAGAGAAGATGATTTTTACTAATTGATTGGGTTTAATTTTTTATAAACTTTCAGCCACACATAATATCATTAGTAATTGATAAGTTGCTTATATAATTTACGACTTAACATAATGGATAAACTGTTTCATTATGAGAAACAGATCAGCGTAATCTATTTCAATATTATGAACTTTCGTTCATTACGTGCGTAATGGAAATTATTTTAAAATAGAATTTAATCACCTTTTACCTTCCTCGAGTGCTTTCATGTATGTAAAAGGTAGAAAGACAAATGAAAATTTAGATTTAATTCTCCATTCCCTCAATATGTTCATTCGTATTCACTTATTATTCAACAGGACGTATTTATACGTTTATTCATATACATTTT
>DWTF01000923.1:0-10090 GCA_018250225.1 Udranomia kikkawai
CTAGTTGACGTGGCAAACTTGACCCGTATGGCGCAATGGTCTCCATGCCGGACTGCGGTTCGAAAGGTCCTGGGTTCGAACGGGTTATAAACTTTACTTAACTGGCAACCTTAGAAGCCTTTCCCTGTCTCTTTCCCAGACCCGGTTCCCGTCCCCGTCTCCGATTTATTTGGATAATGATTATTACTCAAGTACGATAATGTATAGAAACCTGTTAAAGTGGAAACCTCTGTAACTGGAACTCATCCTGAGGTGTCAACACATTGGCACTGAATCACCTGACAGTGGGTAAGTGAGACAAATTTGCGGGTCCCTTCGAGGTCTCACATAACCAGGTTTTACTGTATTAGTATAGAAATATACGGAACGAATAGAAACGGAGACAGGAAAGAAATTATTAGCGTATATGTATATGGTCGAATTTATTAACCTTAACGACAAGGTCAGCGTTCACTGCCACCTATGGACATCTGTGATCAAACTAGTACAGAATTCTCCTTTCGATTGTCGATTACAAATGTGTTGCTACCCCTGAGGGGTTAGAATGCCTCGGTTTAGTGCATCTCCCTTGCACACCCTTTAAACCAGAATACGGCAGCTTCTGTTATTATGGACTTATTGATGGACCTCAAAAACGATATGTACCTTATTTTGCAACGATGGCTTAAACGGAAGAAACTGAGTAAAATCAAGCACATCACAAAACAGAGCGACGTACATAACGCGCAATTGATATTCAACGCGCGAATCTCAGCTAAATGTTTTGTTCCTCTCAATCTAAACGGAATTCCGAGAGAAAGGCATCGCTGTTAGTCCGTTGAATCATCCGAATTAAATGTAAGCCGAGGTCATCGAGCAATAGTCAGTTAGAGAATCCGGAAACAATGCTGCAACTTCCACCTCTGTGTTCCACTTTTTGAAGAATGAATCACTGACATATAAAAAGTGGACAGCTCGTTGAAACAATGCGGACAATACAACAATATAATATGTAGAGGTTTTTTATTCAACGTCTGTTCTGAAAATATGCAGCTGTATCTCATATAAAATGAGTGGCACTTTCAATGCTACTTACGAGTTTTCTCTCTTCTCCAAGAATGGAGAAGTACAGATAAATACTGTAGGGACGTTCAATTTTGGTCTCCAGAAGCAGACGTATTATGATCATGTGACAGCTCTCTTTAAACTCTTCTTCTTTAAAGTCTTTAGACCCTCAGTCTTGAGTTCTATTGTGATATTGGGCAGATATATGTACTGTACATACATTACTAGATACACGCTAGTTTCATTTTTTACAGATACATAAACGTTAGTGACCCGATAGGCTAGGTGTGACCAGACTCTACCCGTATCTAACCCCCACGTAACTCTTTTTTTCCTAAATCAAATCATTTATTTGTCAGTAGCGATTATAGGTTGATGGTGTTGATATAATTTATACTATGCGCTTACTGTACCAGTAAAACTTACTGTTCAACTCCCTTTTGTTGAAACAGAAGTGTATCCTCTGTTGCCCGTATTTCCTTGGATACATTATTAAATAAATCAGAGGCCAGACCAAAAAAAGCTCTACCTAAAAAACTTGTATTTGCATAGAAAAATCTAGAAAAATGTACTCAGGGGGAACCTCACCTGAAAGTGGAAAGTCTTGTGGTCGACGGTGATGGTGAATGTGGAGTCGTCTTCGTCGTCGATCCCTATGACGGCGGCGCGGAGCCGCACGCAGCCTCGTCTCACGCCCCTCGTCATTTTCTCTTTTGACTGGAATGGAATGGAATACACGTCGTCAAGTTGGTAGTAGAACGATGGTGGTAGAACGAAAATAATCTTTTAAGAGGTATATAAGGTTAATTTACTGTTGCGGTAATTGCGGCACCTTACAGCGCCACGAGATTTCTTATTTCTCAAAAATCCTCAATCCTCAAATCCTTTCGAATTAGTAATAAATTACGATTCAATCTAGTGGTGGCAGAATTAAACGGTCACCTTAAATCAGTAGATAAACAAGATTTTAAGAAAATAAATTATGATGAGACGAAAATTACTAGAAGATTAATTATTATTGAAGACTTTTGCATCAACTATATTTACGGCACGAAAACAAAACATTTCCGGTAATTTATAATGCTAAAACGGTGTAGGTATCCGTTAGGTTATCGACCCCGAGAGCAACAAAGTCCACGTGTTGCTAATAAATGCGTTATTGTACTAACTTCTGCAAGCATCGATGTAAAATGCATCATGCATTTAATCCTGCTTAGGTTATACTCTTATAAGACACATATAGCCAGTAAATTAGTCAATCATGATTAGTTACTCGTTTTAGTGTTTAGACTGAATACTGATGTACAGACTGTTACACTATGACGTCTGGATCCAAAGGGGTTGTGGTTTAAAGAGGTTCTCGAACCTTATCGACGTGTAGAAACACTTCAGATTATCCAAAAATCCGTATCTTATACTACTTCTAGCCTAACCGAGTTAATGATCAGTACATAGCGGGACATTAATTACAAGTATCAAAATAATGAATCAATACCAAAACGTCTCTGGCTGTAACCAGCAAGACATAATACAATTAACATAAATTAATTACTGATGCTGAAACAAAGTTCATCGTGTAAGACAGTGTGCGAGTTAGTGGTCGCGCGCTCATCAAAATGGATGCGGCGTTCAGAGCTTACAACATAGTTTTCTATGAGAGAGCAGGTAATTGGTTCATTTATTTATTTCTCTATACTATCATACTAGTATTATAAAAAGGAAGATTTGAAGCTAGAACGTTAAAGGTTAGGTTAGGTTAAGTTCGTTTCGACTCCGAAAGCACTACCGCCACACCTATTTCTGCCTTATAGCAGCAGTGTTCGTGCTGCTGTGTTCTGGTTTGAAGGGTGTAGTCAGAGAGACATACTTGAAAATGGTGAAGTTTCCAATTCGTTTTTTATGATTTTGAGGTAGCAAACGATCAAGACCAATTTGAGGTGTCAAGTTGAAAGACATCAGGACACGACAATGCTATTGATGATTTCGCAATGATTGAAGGCTACAATCCGTTCACTGATTGTATTAATTTTGGTGACTAACTAAGGGCATTCAAGATTAAAGATTTTCGTGTCACGACGAGATAAGTTCTAAACAATTTGTTAAACTTAATTCTTATTCTTCTTATTTCAAGGCATTCTTTCTATCGTTATTTATCGGCCTTCCCCGATCCCTTGGCTAATATTTTTTGGTATTTTTGGGGCACCTCTCTAAGTTGTTAAAAGAAGTATCAAAGAAGTAAAAACCGCGATCAAATAGGGCTTCAGACTCGATTGAAAATTTGAATATTCAGGTGTATTTTATTACTTCCTTTCCGTACTTTTCGATTTATTTACCTGTGATCTGATCACTGCTCTGTGGCCATTGAAGGGGAAAGCAGTGATTACATATTTCCATCTATGGGGAAGTCAACATCAACATTATCTGATGTTGCAAATGTCCAGAGGTGACGGTGATTACCTAACATCAGGTGACCCGTCTGCCTATTCACTAAGCTTAATTCGATAAAAAAAGCAACGGATTAGGAGGTCGCAGCTCCGAGATCATTGCACAAGATTGTCGCCAACTAATATTACGGGGTGGAACACAAAAGGATAATATCGAGTACAAAATGGCCGACCCATTTGCGTCAATAGACGCATTAGTACATGACCAGAACAATGACTGCGCTGTTATAAATCACAAGATACCGATCAGCAGCCAAAGTTCAAACTATTAAACTAAGCCGACCACGTTACGCAAATTATTCGCCTATTACGCTATTCCTTTACGTTAGTTCGAACATGGCATGAAAATGATGACATATACTCGTAGATAGTATCATTTTGTAAACGGGCGATATATAAATTGTGTTTGAGTGTATCTTCAAAGTTTTGTGATCTTAAGATCAAAATACACAATCAGCTCCAGTTACTATTGACGAAAGGCTTTGAACTGGTCAGAATCGATACGGGGCCTGGTTAACCACTTCCAGAACTTTCGAGAATTATTACACGCATTAGATTCATTCCAGGAATGAGCATTAGTGGAGTATGACCCCCGAGTTTGAGCGCATATTGATTTTGGAATTATGCGATATTGTGTGATATAAATCTATTAAAGCATAATTATAACGTGATTCATGTCCTACATGAACTACAATCCATACCATAACGTCCTACTTAAAATGATCCATTAAATATCCTACTACAAATTTATTTCGAGAACCGATTGGTTCAACGTCATCATTAAAATCGAAGCAGTGTCATAATATTTTATAGTTTCACAACGACCAAGTGTGAAGCCCGTTCAGCGTAATCGTTTGATCTTATTTCATTTGACATTTCACATTATTTTCTAAATCCGTTTATTCACTTACGGATTGCTGCTTAGGGTTTCGTTTTTTGTTGGATGATTTCAAAACGTATGCACTAATCCATATAAAAACAGAGAATATGTCAAATGGTGTAGCTTAAAACGTTGCTAAGTCTGACGACTAAAATTGACGTCTTATTAATTGAAGTCTAATCACACTGATAAATATTCCAACCGAAGTAAATAATGTCCATAGTTCGAAGACAAGGTCACCGTAGCAGTCAAAGTTCAATTATAGGCATACATAATCCTACATTAACCCGTGGTGAACTTTTCTAATTTCCGCATATCCACTTCCACAGATCACAGAGTTAAGGACTGGCTGTTGATGACGTCACCATGGCCTCTCTTCACCATCATCGTGTGCTACCTCGCTACCATCAAACTGCTTTTGCCCGCATTCATGAAAAACAGGAGACCATACCAATTGAAAACTGTAATCAAGTGGTACAACATCTTGCAGATAGTTGCCAACGCCATTGTGACTTGGGGGGTGAGTAGATATCGAGAAATTACTGTACTAATAGTCAATAATAATTACAATAACAACTAAATTGTCAATACAAAAAAGTCAAGAATCAAATTTAAAGTATGCAGATTCTGGAGATAGATGGATGGATGGATGGACTCTCAATGATTCATTATACTTATAACTTTGATTAGTCCTTTAGCTTCGAACGCCCTTAAGTACAGGTTATATAATAGGCTAAGAGAAAAATCCCGGTGGAGAAATGCAGAGAAGTCAAACATATATTATTGCCGTATTTAAAAAGACCATACACTGTCGATCAAGCAGGCAAAGACTTGTGCGTCAAAGTAGAAAAACTAAAGAACCCATCCACCTTTTGCTTATTGTAACACGAAATAATCTTATTATAACCATTCAATATTATTATTAAAATTGAGATCCCTTTGACACTATGCAAACATAATATATCACCGTGTCAAATCTTTGACGTAATCTTAAGATTTATGATCACAAAAAGGATTCAGTAATATCGAAGCGAATTGCTAACGCAGCGTTCACAATAAACATGCCTAGATTCTATTCTTATGATCAAATAGTTGTAACTGAGTAACAATCACTGCCAAATTTAAGTTGCCATTTTATGTTGCAAAGATAATCATGATACATCTTTCAAGGTATCATTAAAACACAGTCTTGCACAAGATGTTTTCTAACCATAAGCTAACAGGGAACTAATGAAGGGCCATTCTCCATTCTGGAAAGAACCATTCTCCATTAATTCCAGAATGATCAAAGTTTCTTCATTAATTCTTCACTTTTCAACGTGCAAATAATTTAGCTAAGACACGTTTTGCGAGTGTTATCGTATCGCCTCTGTTTTGGGCTGTCTTAATGCACTTCACTTGTTTATTGTTTAATGGGTTGTGAACGGAACCCGCGGAGCCTATATGAACCAATTAAGGAACGTCTTGCACAGGATACCCGGCAAAATAAAAATGAATCCCTGCACAGAACGATTAATAACCAAAGCCGAATGAGAAACTAAAGAGAATCATTTGTCATTCTGGGAAAGAATCACGAACCATGCTCTATTAATTCCAGAATGATCAAAATTTCTTCATTACTTCCTAACTCTCCCAAGGGTAAATAATATAGCTAAGACGCGTCGGTTTTCAAGCATAGTCCAATCCCCTTTTCATCTCGGGCTGTCATAATGCACTTCACTTGTTTATTGTTTAATGAATTGTGAACGTAATCCGCGAGGATTAAATGAACCAGTTAAGTAATTCCATGCCCAAAATTTTTACTAACCAGCTAAGAAGGAACTAAAGACGGACCATTCTCGATTCTGGAAAGGACCATTCTCCATTAATTCCAGAACGATTCTTTTCCATTTGTTCCTAACTTTGCTACGTGCAAATAATTTAGCTAAGACGCGTGTGTTTTCGAGCGTTATCATATCGTCTGTATCTCGGGCTGTCTTAACGCACTCCACTTGTTTATTGTTAAATGGATTGCGAACGGAACCCGCCGAAGCCTAAATGAACCAATTAAGCAACGCCTTGCACAGGATGTGGGGGAAATTAAATTAAAACGATTGTGTAATATTGCCGTTGTGAGCTTTTAACGGTTATGTTATTATGGCTGGGTACAATTATTATTGTTTGTAGATGGATTTGGGCCTTGAATTAAATATAGCTGTTAATGATGTATTTGATTTCGCGATTTTTAAGATAATGATGAATTTCCTTATGCACTACAGGATGTTCGTAATTATAATTTGCACTTATAATAAAACTTTACAAAAATATATCTACAATATCTTTACATACGTAAGTTAGTATGTAGTTGAATTTGAACGTATGGTGGTACTTGTAGCAGCAATTTTTCCTCAATCGTATTTTCTTTGCCGATTTATTCATTTAAGAATTAATTGAAATGACATAAATAATCCAAAGACGAAGTTGAAAAAAGTGATGTTTGACCTCTTAATGAAAAATTGTAGAGAGTTTTCATTATTTTTCGACAGTCTTGTTTGAAGAATGAATACCTAATGCGGCTTCACGGCTGAGGCCGTAAAAATTTAGATTCCGAGCTCTTAGGCGCGCTAATACTTCTGAGCCGAAATGTATTTTGCCTGTCTTAAGAGAAAAGTTTATTCACAAATGTTTTCTTAGAGCTTTTATACAAAAAACGTTTAATGTAAAAAATATTTTCCTCAAACGACGGAAAGAAAGGAGAAACAAATCACAATATTTTTTGGCAAAATATTCCTCTCAAAACGAATGACGACAATCCCCAAAGCAGCGTATAATATGGTATAGTAATGCCATACATTTTACGCAATAACGATCACCTATAAACCGGGGCCTATTATGTCACAGGAAAATACACAAAAAACGAAGCCCCTTTTCCAATAGATGGTGGAACAAATACAGTTTTACTTCTCAGAACGGAAAATTACTATCGGTTGTACCGTTTCCACTGTAGGCGTTGTTAACTTCGGCTTTGACAACAGAAACCAATACGAAATTAGTGAGGGGAGAAATTTCTCTGAGAGCGCAAGATTAATTGGGTTCCGTTAAATTATTCACCGAAGAGGCTTCCCATAAAGGTCAGCGGTAAAATTAGCTCGTTATAAATGTCCTAGCCGCCCTCGTAACTAATTTGTTATAGATAAATTTTCACCAGATCCAGATTATTAAGGTCCGGTTAAATACCTATTGCGGTTAGACGAGACTAAGTCCTAAAAGGATGAATTTCAAGATTCTTGCGAAGTCTATCTTCAAATTTACTCAGTCTTACAATGCAACGATCGAAGTTGAATTTTTTACTATGTATGAAACAAAAATAAAACTTTTGTCAACTACAAAATAACAACATAGTCTTTTAATAATATTAATTAACACAAGCAATCTTATAATCCAGATCCATTTGCGTCATACGTCATACACATAGATAGTTAATCTCGTGTACCTTAATTAATCAACTTTCCCTATTAGTAAGATAATCCATGCGTCAATATTAATTGTGGCTATTTATTGGGCTCTCACCCACGCAAACTCAGTCATCTGGGGTTAGAGGTAATCTTTTGATAACATTAATTCAAAATTTCAAGCTCATTATCTATAGAGAACACCTTTTATTTTCGGTTTATTTCAAAATAACTTTCACCTGCGTGGACAATTGACCGATGTGGTAAGATTGTGTCAATGGGTTTCAATGAATGATTACTAATCCTTATGGTTATGTAACCCCACGCCAAAGTACTACAGAAAGTACATAGGATTTTGTACTCAATAATAAGTCTTAAATAGTAATGTAGGTAATCATTGGTAACATACTTGAAATAAAACGTAAAATGTCGCGTAAATGTGTGTATTGAAGTAAATTGAAAATTAATAAACATAAGAAAAGTATAAAAAGGCAAAATGTTATCGAAACTTCGACTCGTGGACAATCGTGAATACTTGATGCGGGTTCGTTGGAGAGCTTTCAATACTTGTTAAATTTGCGTTTTACCTCGGGAGACATTTTTCTTTCCGGAATGAAAGCCTTTCGAGTTCAGATAAAAATGTTATGACCGGTAAAGCAAGAAAAGAACAATAAAATAAAAAGAAATTGTCCTTTTTGAAGGCGCATCATTTTAAAAGCATTGAATGTTCAGCCAGGTTTATTTGAGTTTTAAGTATTAAGACCTCGTGTCTATTTTATAATATATTTTTTGTGATAAAAATTATTACCAGTAAAGGTTCATAAAAATAGCATCACATAGACGGGATCCGTCTAATTACAAAACAAGATCTAACTTTTAAACTAGGTTTAACCCTCGTTTCGCCCATTCCAACAAGGGTTTAAACCAAGTTTAAAAATTAGATCTCGTTTTGGAATAAGACGGATCAAGTTTGGGCTCATTACATTCGTCTTAACATATTCCGTCCATATCACGCGATGACGTGAACATAGTTTGTTAAACTGTTGTTGTTTGTTCGTTTGTTTGTTTGGGTTCTTCACCACGGGGGTCAGATTTTTTACACATATTGTAATTATAGTTTATGATTAATTAAGTAAATGTTTATCTTAAACTATTAATTGAAATACTTCAGATCATGACATCAGGCTGGACAACCACATACCACTTCGGATGCATGCTGCCAGACTACTCGTTGACACCGGAGCCGCTAAGGATGCTCCGGTTTCTTTGGTGGACGATAATACTGAAACTGATGGAGCTCTGCGAGACAGTGTTCTTCCTGCTGAGGAAGAGAGACCGACAGGCCTCGTTCCTGCACGTGTACCATCACGTGAGCACGCTGATCATAGTCTGGACCGGGACTAAGTATGTGGGAGGTACGTATTAGTATATGAATGAGCATCAGTACCCCAATCACGAACATTTTGAGAACAGTATAATTTACGTGCAAGTATAAGCAGTGATAGCCTAGTGGTAACAATTGCGGTCTGCCTTCCGGGGGTGCGGGTTCAAACCCCAGGCACGCACCCCTGATATTTAGCTTTTCATGTGCGTTTTAGTTATTATCAATTGCTTTAACGGTCAAGGAAAACATCGTGAGGAAGCCTGCATACCTGCAAGTATAATATTCTCAAAGGTGTGTGAAGTCTACCAATTCGTACTTGGCCAGCGCGGTAGACTAAAAGGCCTAATCCTTTTCAATCTGAGAGGTGACCCGAGCCTAGCAGTGGGACAGGAACGGGTTGTTGATGATGATGATGATGATAGTTTACGTAATCGTATAGTTAGTGGTCGAAACACACTAGATGACAAACGTAACCGAAGTTCTGAAATAGCCAGAGGAATGGAATTGCCGCCGAATTTACGCCCGACCGAAGTTTAGCTGTAATTCAAATAGCATTGCAGGCGTAATCATGTCGAACTTCGGTTACGTACTTTTGGCATATAGTGTGTTTCGACCACTAACTATTCGATTACGTAAACTATACTATTCTCAAAATGTTAGTGATCCCAGTATGAATTAAAATCTAGCATACTTAATTAAGGCTAGCTATTTAAGAATGATCAATGTTAAGTTTTTTTCCTAAATCTACAGGGTTCATCTGATGACAAATAGTCGTCTTCGGTTTAATACTTTCCAAGTCACTCTGAAGGGTTCACTCCTCCTCTTATGAAGAATGTCAAAGTGCCGTCTCCTCGGGAAGGAAGCAGTTTCACTTTCATCTTACACTTGCGCGGGAAAATGAACTCGC
>DWTF01000924.1:0-10089 GCA_018250225.1 Udranomia kikkawai
GCATTAAGAGGCCATTGTTGAATTAAAAGTATATAAAAACTAAAAACACGCTTATACGTCCTCGTCATCAGATTCAATGGCCAGAATATTTTACGACGTATGTAATTAGCCCAAACTCGATATATTTACTAGTTCCATCAGCCACCTTCCAATTCCTTAATCAGACCAGCTCGATGGTACCATAATATTGCTTTGTGTCGGTCATATTTATCTTGTCTACTTAAATCAAAACAAATAAGAACATTTTCTTACTACAACAGGCAAGCGTTTGGCCGCAATTTTCGCTGATGGATAAGATGCAGTCTAAAGTAAAGCTTACCCAGGTAAAACCAATTCACTCAAGACCTTTAAAATATATGAGTCTAACAATAACTTAAATTTAGAATACCTGTTCAATATAAAATAATTGTAATAAATTGGCCATTGAGAAATATAAATAAGCAACAATCTAAATACTCAATTAACTAACGCTTAAGAGATGGCTTAGCTCAGAATCAAATTACAATAAATAAGGCCACTTCAGAAAAGAGGTGATTGTAAATTGTGTCATCAAGAACCTATTATTACAGGTTCCAATCCCTTAGGGATATTTTATGTAAAAGACAAATATTTAAGAAAAGGTAAGCAGATATTTAGTCTCACTTGTTTGTTATTGAATTGAATGTAAATATATTTAACCTACATTCAAAAACGACCTTGCAAAAACATTTTGTACATCAGAAGAAACGCTGTAAACTTAATAAAATTTGATAGTCGCCTAAGAAATCCCTTAAAAGAAATTTACGATTAATAATGTAGCTGAAATCCTTAGAGATAAGGCTAAAGGGCTCAAGGAATGTGTTTACACAAAATAAAATTTGATGAAAGAAAAAACCCAGTATATTGAAACATTTACGTGCGTTTTACTGCAAAGTTCAATATGAAACTAAAAGATTGTAGGCAATTTGATTTACTTATTGCCATCAGATGACTATATTGTCTGACGTTTTATCGTTTCAACTCATATGTATGTTAGTATAAAGCTGGCAGGTACAGGTGTTATATAAATAAGAATACTATATTCTATTCAAGATATTATCTACTACGAAACTATGTGGTACTAACTTATTAATTTCACGTTTTATCTTGATAGATGGGAAATACGATACTAGCAATGATACCGTAGAAAAAAATTCATTCCGTACTAATAACTTTAAATCGCGAATATTACATCTATCCATTCACGTCGCACGTAGGCAATATAATATAAAAAGCTCGAAACAAAAATCCACTTTGAAAAAAAAAAAGAATTTGATTCGCGCAGATTTGAACGCACGGCTTTTATTAATTCTTTTCAGATGTTATCAAGCTCGTAAATCCATGTAATCACTTTTTCGATTTATATTCAGTACTGATCAGCATATAAAACTTATAAGTCCGCCCTTATTCTGTCTCCTGACCAGCCGAGTGACCCAGTTCAGTCACATCGCGTCGATCAACGTTACTCGGCTTTCCGCAACAAAACTCGATTGATTGATTTCGGTACGGTGTTTAGGTGTTACGCCACTTTTCCATTTACGGCAATTGTCGTTAATTCTGGCGTACACTAAGACGAATTTACTCACTGTTCGACCAAGACAAAACACCTGAGTAACCTTTGAAAGAAACGAAATATTACATAGAATGCCTTTTTCTCCCGGCCTACTACGGTCAGAGAACCTGAAGGCCTAGAAAGCCAATGACCACTGACTAATGAAAATGCGTTCATTGAGTGTATTTGTAGACCTTATGATGAATAAAAACATTTGATTCTTGAAGTCTGTCACCGAATTATTGCTATAGTTGTAACCTCATATAAATGATGTGCTTAAATAAGACACAAAATCATTGAAACAATGTAATGAATTGCCTTTCATTGCTATCCAAGATTATCAAGATTAAAGATCAACACAATTTCTCTTCGACTGACGACAATCTCGCTGTTAGTAACACTTATTTCTCAGAATGAATATTACGGCCGCGTCATTAATAAAAATTATGGGAGCCTTGTGTAATAAATTTCTTATACGCACATGCCTCTCCCGTCAAAAATATGCTTGTCTTTCAGGATATGAACACGGAAAAAATATTTGTTTCAGACAAATTGTTTACATATTAAAACCAGAATTTTCTAGTGTCACCGAAATTAACGGTCACTAACATTCTTGCTAAAAATTACACTGGTGTCATCACGAGAGAACTACTTTCTTGATTTCTCATTATACTATCAAAGGCCTGTAAAGATTTTCCTAAAACTTACGTACGACATGGAAAATCGTGGGAAGCTGCTGAAAATTTGCGTGGCAAGTTCATAAATCTTTCCAAGACCTAACTGGAGAAAGATACCTAAACGACGCTCGGTATTGAGCCTCCAATAATTCCCTATAAACTACAACTACGGTATAAATCCAGGTATTTTGCATCCGATATTTGAGTCTGCGACATTGTAAATGAATTTACATAATGGTTAGGCCCGGAATTACACTGTACCGCAAGCGAGCTTACAAGGAACGAAAACTTGACTTACGAGCAGATTATAAATTTGCCACGAACATTAACGTCTTAATACGTGGGGTTGACTATTGTAAAGAGGAAAGGGGTCAGGACAACGCAGACAAATTATAAGGCAGTTTGCATTCAAATCAAAGACACAAATCATTTCAGACATTAACGTTGTACACAGTAGTAGCAATGTAAGCAATGGCCCTGTGTAATAATTATATGAATCATCAAACGATATATTAAATGGAGTGACTGTCATAAAGGTTCTAGAAGAAAGGGGGAATGGGGGATGAGGTAAAGGGAGAAAGGGGACAAATAGTTGGAAGGAATATATTTAAAGGAGAAGTGAAAGGTTGAATTGCCAAAAGTTGTCAAAGGTTTCGATTAATGTACGTTTACTAGTACAAAAATTAGTACGAAGTAATTTCATTGAATAAATTAATGAGTAAATTATATTGGAGTTACTTTATTTGCAAAAGACATTCTTGCAAGTAAATTTAAAAATCTACACGAAGATAAACTTCGTATAGAAATGTAGATTAGAAATAGACAAATAGAGTAGAAAACATTAAGAACAAGAAGCAATATAGACATAAAAACCAATTTCAGTGGGTTTCGTGGTTCGAATACGTAATTGTGTGACCAATGAAAGGGAATTAATATCAGATAAGTAATTTTGTTAGAACTTACATAGTTCTCCTGGGAAGCACGACTTCTTGAAGCACGTGAAGCAATTTTTGCTTCTCAATTAAATTTATATAGCTACCTAAAGTTAAAAGTTACATTTAAATTTTCAGATTCCCGACAATTTGTCCTGAAGAGTATCAACGTATACATGTCTTAGTGGTATTCCAGTATTCCATATTTCTTAAATTAAGATATCCCTAACAAAAATGGCCTAAAGTTAATTTTCGGTATCACCAGATGACGTGTCCTTTGCGTCTTAATTAAAAAAATAAATAAATAAAGTCTACACAAAACTAAAATAAAAGTTAAATAAAAGTAGGAGGTTCTGATGTTCACTTAATTAAAATACTCGTATTTATATAAAAAAAAATACCGTTCGCACGTAGAACGTTACGAATTCTGGTTGTACAAACATTTTATTTTATTAAATTTGATATAACTAGCTGTTTTAATATTCTACTGGCGTCCAGTCTCTGTCGAGACGGTTGGAGATTCGGGGTCATTCTAATTGACCGATTAATGGCGAATTTTATAAAACTTCATACCTGTAAGATTATGCACTAAATTGGCTGAAAACGTATAAATATGTTAATTAATTAAATGCAATTTTAGAAAGTATTTGCATTTAAATTGCAGTTTAATTTAAATGCAATTACAGATTACGTATAAGTTGAAACTTGTTTATAAATTTAATCTGGGAAACGTTTCAAAATCCCTGAATTTAGTATTATGGTCCCGACTTTAATATTTAGTTATCAACCATAATATTCTCACAGACACGTTCAAAATGTAAAACAAATTATAAATTCTAAAAGTTTATTAAATTTAAATAGGAATTCATTCTATTAAAATTCCATTTGCAACATATCAAAAACAGCCTCAATGACTTTTATGTACCTACTACTAATGCTAAAAACCATCATTTTAAATCTCTCTAGAGTTAGGCGGAGTACTTATGTTTTTGTTACGAAATTATTATGTAAAATCTTAGCAAAAACGTAAGTATACACTGCCCAGCGAATTTTTGTTTAGAACGAAATTAGTAGAATTATTATTTTCGGACTCATAAAAACGAAGAAGAAATAAGAAACTCATAGATATTGCGACTGCCAACCGCTTTTATTATTAGGAAAAATTTATTTACCAAACACTTATTTTAAAACTTCGAAACAAAAAAGTACGGTTCTACCTTTTTGTTAATGAGGACATCTACCAGGAAACATAATTACCATCGCTTTTTGCGTGAAGGATTAAATAGGACATTTCCTGATCAAGTTATGTATTTTTAAAAATCATCCTGATAAAAATATTCTCATTGTATTTTGATAAGTACATCATAGAATGTGAGGAAATTGTTTGTTTAAATTTTAAAGAACATTTCTCTGTCAGATAAGAATTGTCACATTGTGAACCTACTTTATGTAACGTTATATAATATTGAGGAATAATCTTGGTATACCTAATTACGAAATACAAGATTTTAGAGATATTTTGGGATCAAAAACCAATCTGTAACTACTCAGAAGTTAGTTTATGCCACAAGGTTGCAGAAAGAAATAAGTCAAGGGGCCGTAGAGGCATCAAATCGCAAAGCAATTGCACCACGATTTCTTTTTGTTCCATAAAATTACGTAATGCTAGACAATCCCTAATTTTTTCCCCTGGTTATGATGCATCGTGGCTAAACAATTCGGCCGTGACCACGATTCATGTAAATGGTTCGAAATATCGGCATACAAAAAACGCTTATTCGTGAGTACCCGTGTTATAGTTAAAATGTGTTCAATCTGCGCTTACATTAGTTTAAAAACATAATCCCTAAATATTTAAAACAATTTCGTTTACATTGATACGCATAAATTCGCCTAATTTTTGACAGAGGTAGAAAGACAAAAAAGATATAGAGTCTAACTCTTATCCCTAAGATAATCCATACACACTCTAATGTACTCTCCTCTCCACAAGCAAAGGCGCAAACGTCCTAGTATTTGACATGCCCCGAGCAAATTTATTGTTGGAAAATGATCCTAATATGAAATGATGTTAATATCAAACATGGTAATATACTTCCGAGATAACTTCAAAGTGACACTTATGAAAGTACCTCATTTCGAATAACGTGACATGTTCTCACGCTTATATTTTGATACTAGCTACGCTCGCGGCTTCACGTGGAAATTAATGTGTCACAATTCACAAAGTGTAGTATAATTGTCTAGTAGATTAGTTTTGTGTATCTTTGCTGGTTTACGCGGCGCACGCGAGTAAAGCTCCCAACAGGCGAATTTTTTTTAATCTGCATAAAACGGTAGTATATTATTAACCTAAATCTTCCTTAATAATTGCACTTTTGAAAATATTTTAGTAAAAATCCATTCAGTAGATTTCGAGAGAATCACGAACACACGTACAGACATACAATACAATATGTAAGGATAAGGATGTAATTGTGTTTCGGCAAAAACGGCGTACATACGAGTATGAGACAAAGTTTGGTACCTGTTAACACCTACGCTCATTACCAAATTATACGGCAGAGAATTTCTTGGAACTAATTTTCCAGTTTACTTAAATAAGTTTTAGTATTCGAGCATACGTTTTAAATTGTTTTTAACCTATTAAATGTTTTAGTTTCAACATTGTTCGACTGAAGCATTTTCTATTATCAAGATTTCAATTCAACAAGGTATCTTTAGCTTTTCTACCTTCCCGTAATTTTATACAAATTGTTACTTCGTCTTTTGGAACGGTATATATGGAGAAATTGCATAATGTTTTAGAACCATAAGCATTTCAAAATATATTGCTGCCATTTCTTGGTCAAAACATTTATGTGCAAAGGCTTTGCGGTTTTATACTAAAGCATACTTCAATCGAAACTAGCTAACTATAACACATCCGTAAATTAATAAACAATTAAGGCAATCTGTACAAACCACGGACTGAAATAGTTTATATTAATTTCATAATTGGTACTCTAAAGCGACAACACAGGCTCATTGTTAGCAATTAAGCCAAACAAATCATTCCTTCGTCCTTCCTATATCGATAATTTTAATAACGATCACGCGTCGGAAAGGAAATCAAATACTATGTATATGCAGAGACATCGAGCGAATTAATATGCCAATTTGCATTTAGTTACGAATGTATTTCCCATTTGGCAGTGTGAATGGCCTTATTGTTTTCCTTTACTTGGTAAAGAAGAGTAGCGCTGTTTAGATCTTTCTTTCATTTAAATCTTTTTTCATATGTTTGTATAAAAAAAATTGCAATCTTTGTAGGGCTTGGTCGTTGTAGCACCTAGTGGGACCTAAAGAGTTGCAGATTTATTGCCTGTTGTAAGAGACGACTAAAAGTAAATAAAAGTAAGTAAGTGTTGTAAGAAACTTTCGGGATCGAGGCGGTAAGATTGGGAGCTGGAGCTGTCCGGTCCACGATCCCAGTCATTGTGGGTGGCTTCACAACGACGTAAACCAGAATGGTGCTGGGTCAAGCCATTGTGTTTCCCCAGAGACGCGCCTGATGAGGCGACGTGCTCAGACGTGTGAGTACTCAGTTGAAGTTCCTTCGGAAAACCTGAGTACATCCTCGAAGCGAGGTCACTGAAAAATTTTTAGTGGAAATGCCACTTAACTCGGTAACGCTACTACATTGCCGAGTAACTTTGAAAGGTTTTGATGAATTTTAAATTGAACGAAATATACGTTATACGAACTTTCGTATAATCGTATGTAATGTTCTAATGTCTTGATAACTATCGACGCACCTGGCCTATTGTAGATCAGTCTATTTTAGCCCAATAGTGGGATACTGTGACGTTAATATTGATAATGACTGTTACATAACCTTAAACTGGGTTAACTTAACGTGCTTCGTGAGCATTAAGTAAGAGCTTAAATTTTGAAGTGTTTAAGTTTCAGTATTTAGGTCAAACTGTAATGAATTCCTGCAGCGATAAATTCTTGGAACTATTCAAGATTTGTTAATATTTTAGATCCTTAAAACTTCTTCTTGCATAATGGACTTATTAATAGCGAACGGCCCAAGTTAACCTTAACAATAATCAAATAAAATAAAGTATCTTGTTTAATTGGAGTAAAAAAAGTCCATGAAGAAATTAATAAATACTTAACCGAGGCGTTCCAACTTAGTCCTCAGGGGGAGGAACGCATTGTAGTTGACGTAAGAGAACTTCGATCCTGGCTTAGTTTGACTACAGGTGTCCATGGGCGGCAATGACTACTTTCTGGTGGACTGCATAATCGTTTGCTACCTTTTCAGGCATAAAAAATACATGTCTTCGAATATCTCCATTATAAACCATATTTTAATAGACTACATACATATAACAATTAGTCGCATTCCTATTCGAACTGTAGTAATCCTACATTTTGTACAAGTAATACTCAGATTTCACGGTGACACTTTCAAGTTCCATCTAAACTCTCAGGTTAAACGTCGTGTCTGTTATCGACTTCTAAAGTGGAAGTATTGTATCTGAACTTCTGTATGTAGGTCGATGGTCTACACAGACACTACATTACAGGTTTATACAGACACTACATTATATTTATTCTGTTAGACAAATAAATGCTTATTTCCTGAAAATATGTATTAAAGACTAAGTGACAAGTTGCTAATACACAATAATAACACACCACAATAATAAAATATTAAGTGAAAGAAGTAAATATAACTTATTTATTACTAGTCAGCTCTATGGCGTTGTTTAAAAAAAAATTAAACGGATACAACAGATATTTTAAAATCGATGATGTAAAAATTTACTACTTACTGTAATAATTTTTCCCAAACGCGTCAAAAGAAGTATAACTTGAGATAGCACTCTACATAAACATTTATTGCTCTATATTCACGAGATTATTGAACAGGAAGTGACCGACTTCATTCCCACTGTCAGCGCTTCCACATTCTCGACATTAAGTCCTTTTATCAGTTTTTTATTGCTCCCATTTCTGCCGATTCGGCTCGTAAAATTACGATTTAATTTTCTCATATTTTCGCTTTATAAAATGTCTTCTGAAATTTTGCCGCCACTTATGCGCGTGGTATAATTTTCATTACTTCGTTGTAACGAAACATCTGGTATTAATACCGACAGAAACATGTAGGTAATGAGATGTCGGTTTAGAAACAAAAATATTCACATGTCTGTATAAAATGTTGGTAAGATGAGAATAACGATGAATTCCACGATAAATTCGTCTAGTCTAGTAGTAATAGTAGAAGAGTTTTGATGCATTTTTAAATAATCTTATTTTTATACAATTTCTTCGTATTTTATTGCCTTATAGTGCCCTTAAATCTAAAATTAAAACACACATATCGTAACTAAAATAATGCAACAAAAGAAATAAAAATGTCTAGAGTAGTAAAATCCTCAAAACTTTTTAATAAAACAGGCCATAGGCTAAATAATGCACGAAGTGGACATTTAGCGCCTTTGATAGACAGCCTGTCAAAGTTGGAACAACAATTATGTGTATTCAGCGGTGTTGGCACGGCGATAATTAAAATTATGGCGTAATTGTCGCAAAAGCTCGTTGTGGGGACCTCCGTCCGTAAGTTGAGTGACCCGGGGTGAAGGCGATCGTAAAAACTAGGAGGCTGCGGCCACAGCGCTCTTATTTTTCAGCGGTCTACGAAATCTGAAGGGGAGTACGAGTATTCAGTTCTTCAGTCGGCATCGAGCCGTCGACGAGAGAGGTTGGGTTAACGCGAGATCGCGCCACACTCGCGACGCGCCGCGTAAATAACATCGAGTGTTCAACGAAAAAAGAAAACGAACTTTTAAAATTGCGCTCCGTTACAGTGTTTATTAATGTAGAGCACGAACTACAAAAACTTTGCATTTTTATTAATTTTTCGTTGAATTTAATAAGATATTGTTCGATGATGATACCAAATTACCTGAACTATTTCCATTAATTTACATTCCAGTGAGCGTTGTAAATTGCACGAACTTGCCAACCCCGTAATTGGAGTTGACCAAAATTGTGAGAATGTGAACATTCTAGACTATCGATAGTGAATATTGACGTTGATTCGCTGAAACGTGAACACAAGTGCGAATTGAGCATATAACTGTTTTGAAAGCCTTGTTTTGAAACTGTCGATCAATTGTGTGGTATTCTGATACTGTTTCCCGTGCGAGGTGTAGCGGAAATCGAGAAACCGATTTGAACCCAATACAGTTCAAAATAGCTTTGAATCACGCCGCTTTCCAACGTAAGTTTATTTCACATGCACGAGTTCCTTGTAACAATTCTGTATCCTTATTATGATTGATGTAGTATTTACAGTTAGTTTTATAAACATTTACTTTTCTTTTATTTAATTTTTGTCTGTTGAAATAGTATGATATGCGAAAGCATGGATATTTCTACGAAAATCAATCTCCATCAACTTGTCTTGTTAACACAATTATACTTCTACATTGCTTATTTTTTATATATGTTTATGCCATATAAACCAATATTGGTTTATCATTCATTATACATATATATGTTAAACAGATACGTTATTAAATCAAAATGTTAGATTAAGTAAACTCTTATACATACCTATCTTGTTTTCTGTTTTATATGTATAAAATAAATGTAGTAAACAAACATACAGCAGACCTGACCTATATAAATAAGATGATACCTTCATATGAAACGAAGGAACGGAAGGAATAATGAAATTTAATAGTCCTGAAGATAATAAATCCTAGATTCCTTTCTATTATTAACAAAAGCTATTATTAGCAAAAGCTATTAAAAGGGAATATCTCAAATTCCCTAAACATTAGATCATAATTCTAAACAATTAATTTTAGACGAGCAAATAAAGATTATTTCGACGTAACATTAAGCA